>NW_019775588.1:115281-132510 GCF_001039355.2 Lingula anatina
CCCCCCCCCCCCTCCCCACCTTTAAATGTATTTGGAAAGATGCTGAGAACCTCAAGAAATTTCGCGAACCCGTTTTTCCCCTGAAATCCATCTCCTTTGGACTATTACTGGAAACCAAGCATCGTTAAATCGATTTAATGAAACAAAATATAATTCTTGGTGGTAAAAATGAACATAGGGGCCTAATTATTATTCTTATTATCATTTTAGAACAACAATAGAGGTGGCTACAATGTTGGGGATGCTACGGATGAGGCTGCACAAAACGAAGCACAGCAATACCAAATGGTAAGAAAATCCATATCATTGTTTAAGGCGTGACACGATTTCTCCTTAGTTCGTAAGCATACACTGCAACTTCATATAACATTTATACATTATGAAATACATTAATTAAAATCTAAATTCATTGCAGTGCACCAAGTATCTCCTTTAAAAAGACAGGAACACTTAAGTGAACCTTGACTTTTTGGTAGTTTTACTTACTGAATTTAAAAAAATATATTCAGCATGATTATTCTAAATGCCACTTTAAATTTCTATCACAGAAATTTTTCCAAAGCGGTGCTAATGCAGCTAGCCACCTGGCCGTGGAATGGACCAATCAGCACGGCTGTGGTGGAAACGAGGACGATGACCCCCACAAGGTCAACTGTAACATCGTTATACAGTACATGTGTCAGCCGGCTGAATTTGAAGGCAATGGTAAGTGTAGGCCTAGTATAATGTAGCCAGGTTATGGCAGGTTTGGTGGCCCGTTCTAAACCGCAATTAAAGCTTGAACCTTTGATTTATTGACATCGGTGAAAACATTTTCGTTTCCCGACAACGTAGATGATTAAATAATAAAAAACGTTCGTCAACTTCGTGATAGGCATAATTCTTTTAGAAAAACTCCGTGATCTATTTTGATGAGTCTAGGAGAACAACACTTTTTTTATTTCCAGCAAAGGACAGACTTCGCGACGGATTGAACACGAACAGACAGGACTATGCCAGGCCAAGGAGTAACTTGGAGTCCCGCTCGGCTTTCCAGAGCCGTAAGAATAACAATGTCAAAGACAACCGCGTACTTTTTGAGACCTTTGATTGGTATGACAAATGCTTTGTCAGGGAGAGAAATAAGGGTAAGTGAAAAACGGTTTTGGACGATAGTTTTTGGGACGAAATATTTTGTATAATATTGCTTCTATGTTATGTAAAAAAAAATAGCACAATTCTTCTGACCCTTTGGCAGACCCATGTAGGGGACACGGTGGGGCCCTTCACCCTCGATAAAATAAAAAGAAAACTGAAAAACAAATGTAGCGAGACAATACAAAGCATATTTTCCTACCTTTGTGCCGTACATAATACGGTGTAATTTTATTTCTTTTTCTTTTTTTTCCCCGATGTGCAGCTATAAGACTGTTTCCTCAGCAAAATCCTGAATTCACCCTTGTTGCATTTGAAAAAAGAAAAAAAAAAGAAACTGAAAACTGAAACATAATGCGCATTCACACCGTTTCTCCTCACTTTTGCACAAATAACTCACTTTGTAATTTTTTCAGGTCTTTTTACCGCCGATCAGAACCTCCGCACCAACAACGGCTTGGGTGTCAGCAGCGCCATCTATACAAGACAGAACAGAAATGGCGACAGGCGTGGCTACGAGTGCCCCGAGGAGAGAGATTACTATCCATACTGGCACCCCACTCCGTGGAAGGATATCGCCATCTTGGCCGAAAACGCAACAATTTGCAGGTGAGATACAATACTGGTCAAACACGACACTTAATGTATAACCGATGTGACTCCACGAAACTTTGATTACTGATGGCGTTAAAATTATTTTCGGTTGTGAGGATCACTGATGTTATATACTTTTAAAATACGATTGTAATCTACATGACCATGATGCTGGCCATAATTTTTGGCAATATTGAAAGGGAGCTTAACATTACCAATTTTCGTTTAAAAAGTCAATTAACGGGGTTATCCGTCTTGTATAAAATGGACAGTGTAATAAGAAATTCAACACATTTTCAACAGGGAAAAAGAAATAAATCGCTTTATCGTTACAAGTTGAAAATATCTCACTGAATTCATGTTGAAAAGTTAGTCTTATATTCGTGCGGATAAGGTCATTTTGGGATGTTACATTTTAACATAGAATTATCAGTAGAATTCAGACATACTTTTTGCTTTTCTTTCAGTCACTACACCAAGAAAAGCTTTAATGTACAGCACTATGGCGAGTGCGTTGAATACTATGACGATACGCAAACTGTGAGAAGGCACTCCTCCAAATATAATTCCCATTGCCTTTGCGAGACCGTTCCCGGCAATCGTTGGGTCGATTTCTACAATTATTTGGAAAAAGCTCCACGTAAGAACCTGATTTCTGCTTCTCTCTCTCTCTCTCTCTCTCTCTCTCGTAACTTTAAGATGAAAACGAATTCGGAGAGGAGTAAAATGTCTGATGATAATGATGATGAAACTTAGATCATATGTACTTGATATTAGAGATTTTAAAAATGAATAACGATTCATGTAAAATGAAGAGAAAAAAATGAAAGGCAAATTTTAGGCATGGTATATAACCTTTCCGCATTACACTCAATATTGTGGTTGATAATTTCACACGAAGAACCTCATCAAAAATATTTCCCATAAATCAATTTTTAAAACTTATTTCAGAGTACGATACTGAGACCAAATGTATTGATGCCCGACTCAAGGACAATATTGAATACATTTGGCAGATTCCTTACGACTCTGTGGACGCCCAAAGTAAAGAATGCCTTGTTCCACTTCCCGAACCAGAATGTATGGAAGCTCCTTGGACTAGGTGAGTTGGACCAGTCAATAATAACATTTATTTATTTATTTATTTATTTATTTATTTATTTGTAAATGAAACTAAGATGTTAGATTTATCATTCTAAAATTGCCGAAATACTAAAATTGACGTGAAGGACAGTGAACTACTTTTTGGCAAGAATTGTTTTATGATTCAAATTTAAAAATGTATTGGTAAGAAGTGTAATTTGCTGAATTTCTACATTACCCAGAAATATAAGGTTTGCGATCTCACAGTTCTATCTATGGGCATCTAAGTTTTTGAGCACTCGTATAAACATTTTATTTTTTTTGTTGAGATAGCTGGATAAGTTTTTGAATAATGTGACAGATGTCCTATCTATAACACATTAAAAAACACATTTTTCTCGTTCACAAAATTGGACCTCCAAGAAACCACCAGGGTGTGGTTTATCTTAATTGTACTTGCTTTGTGTAGTAGTCTGTACGATGCAGAGACTTACATTCAGCCGTTAAAAGACAAATGCGTTCCTTTTGGAAAATGTTTGGATGATGTGTTGACAAAAAATAGTAAATGAGGACTTTTTATATCCACTTTTGTTCGTAATTCAAATTATCTTAATCGCATTTCTAGGACCGCTGGCTCTTTTATGTTTAATATAACAAAGTAAAATAATTAATGTTAGTTTTAACTTTGATGAGGTTTTTCTCTTTTTTCTTCAGAGTTAACCATAATGGAAACACCCGAGACGGCGTTGCAAGCAACTATACTTGGACTCTTCCATATTTCCCATCCGGGTCGGACCAGCGTTGTATTCTTCGAGTCAGGTAATAGTTTTTGTAAAGTTACGTAAATTGTAGGATTTTTTCTCAATATCTTGCCAATGTTTTCTGCATGCAAGGCTGGGTGGTTGTTTCAAATCCACTCTCTTCTAAAAATGCCACCGATAAACGAGTTCAATGGGAAAAACTAAAACGCGTGCGTTTAGCTGAATTACCTTTTCCGGGTACTTAATTAACAGTAATTGTGTATCAGTTATTGTAAAATAGTTATAGAAATGTCAGTTATTGTATAATTTGACAGTTAAAATACAATAAAAATGAAGTATTTTCACTCAGTTTTGACATATTTACAGATATAACATTTCGACCGATGACTACGATCCTTACAACACAGATCATACCTCCAATAGGAAGGTGTAAGTATAGCCAGGTGTTTCTTTTTCGTTATTTATGCTGCTTTGTTCTCTGTGGTTCATTGCCTTAGGTTTAAGGCATATTTCAGAATATTTGATAAAACCTTGCATGGTAATTTAGTTTCTTGAGACTATGAATGTTTTTATGGGCACAGTGAGAGAGAATGAAAGAAAGAGGATTCCATACTTAATGGTGCAAAAGAAATGTACACCCTTGCATATTTTTTTTGCACCATAAGGGATCAAATTATCTTTCTTATTATTTTTCAAATACAGAATAAGGAACGATGTATCTCCTATTATGCTGTTCTCCCTTGTGAAAGTTCGCCTTGAATTAAAACATAAACAGCATATAGAACACCATTGATATGGTACACACCAGTATTTCAAAGCCAACTGCGTACCCGCACAACTTTTTATAATGATAATGTTATTTTGCATTGCATCACTATACTTCATAGTGTTTCCAGAAATTGTGTTATATAACGTTACCTTATATTATTTTATAGGGTCGGAGGAACCATTGTAAGGGAGTCCCCTATCACCGGCAACCCCACTGTGGACATCGGCGCCGGTCTTTCCCCGCTCCGCCTCAATATCAACACCGCCCAGTTCGGCAGGACATTCCAGGACCGTTCACACGTGTTCCATCTGAAACCGCGACCCACTGAGCTCGCGGACAAGACCATTTACAATCTGAACGTGCGTGGGAAGAGAGGCAACATCGTCCAGACCTATCCAGCAGTGGAGTACGATTTTATCCCCAACGATCTTACCCTTAAGGCGAACGATGTGGTCCATCTGCAATGGACAGGTGAGGAGAAGGAGATCGCGGGGTCTTGTTAGATTTCAGTGGACTCCAGTTATTTTCTTTTATCGCCATTATTGCTCCCTTTAAAAATCAATAACGTTTTTTAATGTGTTTGTAAGGAGATAAAAGTGACTCTACGTGTCTAGGTAACATTATCTCTAGCCACTAAAGCACAACAACAAGAAGCACGAATATTTAAAAAAATATATGTTAAACTTATTTTTATCTTAGCGTTTTGGTATTTTTTTCTTAGGTTCCAACACGCACAACAATGGCAACCCAGCAGGTGATGGGCAGGCGGGTGACGCTGGTCAGGGACAAGGCGGTAAGATCACGTGATATTTTGTTCACGAGAACGCGAGACATTTGCCTTGCTGATAAAAAAATACATTTTCATATGTAACTCGTTAGATTAGTTTGTGATATGTTGTTAATTGGTGAGAAAATCATGTACTCGTTTATTTCCTTGTTTACTCTCTCTAACTCGCTCATCCATGTATATACATATTCATGAATTTTCTTGAATAATATATCTGTGCAACATTGTGATTTTTTAGCTTTGAAACTCTGCTAAATAGGCAGATCTTCTTCATGTAAGTCAATTCAAATATTTATTATATTCATTTGTTTCAAGGAACCGACAGGCACAACTTTGTTCAGATTCTGGATCGTAACCACAACTTCCCGGCGCCATTCGAGGCCACCAGTATGTGGGACAACACAGAGGTGGTGTGGGCGTATTCAGCAGGTCTGGTCGGCAAAAACCCACTGAATACCGCCCTCAATGTGGCCACTTCCGGCTATTATGAGTAAGTTTTTTTTACTTTTTTTTACCCTTTATTACCCTCTCTGTCTTAAGTCTTTCGGTTTTTATTTTTTAAGTTTTATTAAATTACTTTATTTTATTGTTTTTGTCTGACTTCCATTCCGATTAAGCTTTTTTTTTTGCTCCAGCATTGAATGAACGGTCTATTTTTGCGTGATTTATAAACGTGATTCTTAAACGAATGTGATATCATGACAGATAGTAAATTCGACTCTTAGTAACAATTTCACCGTTAATAAAATTTGTAAGCGGGTGTATGCTTCATTATTTGTAATATTATATATAACCAGTTTATGATAAAACTAATAATTTTTTCCCCCTTTTAAAGGTGCTCAACAGAGTGCAGCGAGTCCGTGGGTAGTAAGGATAATCTTCAGGCGCAGCTCAACAACGCTGCTGCCTCGTTCGAGGGCCTTGTTCTGAAGATGAGTCCCGGAAAGTACCATTACATGAGCACCAGGAACAACGCCTTCACCAACAGGAGCCAGAAGGGGACCATCACCGTAGTTGCGGCATAAACAACGGCTGCGAAACTTAATAAGAACAGCCTTCGTGACTTTACTTATGTGATGCTCTTTCTTTTAAATTACGTGTTTAGCATAAATACCGACAAATACAGAATAAGGCACCATTTTTTTGCTGCATCAGCATTTGTATCTCCGATTATACTGTTCTCACTTGTTAAAAAAGCTCGTCTCGAATTCAGACAATAACAGTAGTTGGCTTTCTATTCGGTCGACCTGTATTTCATTATCTTGCGCACTGTATTTGAAAAAGAATCATTTTCAAGCAATATCCGTAGCCTTGTTGCAAGTTTCCTGTAATTGGTGTACTTAGTGTTATCACATTCAGTTCTGGTGTTGTTGGATTTTGCTATCAATTACAAGTATTGAAGTTTTTATCACATTCCATAAAACGCGAAACGTAGCAAAATGCGTGTGAAATGGTAGCTTTTAATCTGTTTGGTTTTATTAGTATTTGTGGCGAAATTGGAATAAACTCTATCGGATTTAGATTTTGTCTTGAAATATCTCTTGCATAAAAACATTTTTGTGATTTTATGCAATTAATTGTCCTGTCATCATTAGGGATGTTTATTCCTCAAATAAGTCGGCTTTTTCGGGTATGGATTGTTTTACCGCTCAATTTTTTTTTTTTTTTTTTTTTTTTTTTTTTTTGCGTGGAAAGTGTTCGTAGATGTTCACTTAACCTATAGCCTATGACGAAAAAGAATGACCTCAATTAAATGCTTATTCTCCCTTGAGAATTTGAAACTTGAAAAGAGATTGTGCATTAAGGAGATTTTTGTACATCGATATTGAACTTGTTTAAGGGACCCCCCTCCTCCTTTGGCAAATGACTCTTGAGGAAATGATAGTAATTAACTATCATATGTAATGGGTTTCCATACATATCTTTAAATCAAGTTCATGGGTTCCTGCATGTTTTCAATTACTATTTGTCACCACTTGAAGGCCAAAACGCCGCCACACTGCATTATATAATTTTTCTTGTATTTATTTCATATTTTTGCGTTCATAAAATTCATTATCACAATATTTGCCTTCATTTAGTGCAATCACAATCCCACATTGCATTACGTCAATAATGCATATTGCTTCAAGTATCACAGATACACATTTATATCTAAATCTAAAAAAAAAAAAAACCATTTTTCCTGAAAATTTCAGCAATTCCCCTTTTTCATTAAAGGATATTCTAACTGAAACTGCTGAGAAAATTGTTATCTAAACGCCCACTTTCGAGAAGTTTTTACCGTTACAAGTGATATTTACCCGTCCAAGTCTCCATTACAAGAGTAACTAGAAACCCCTTGTGGGCCCGAAATTTTAATAAATAAAATTGTAAAATATGGAAATAAATTTCAATATAACTAGCAGACGAATAACGTAACACAGATATTAAGATTCAATGATCTCATAACAAATCACTTTTAGATATAAACTTACCCGAAAATATTTTAAGCAATTTTGATTAATGTAATGGCATTGGCACATGTTAACCATAACCTTTAATAATTTGATAGACCAATAACAACCATAAAGTTTGACCAAGTAAATTGGAATATCACAACGTTTTCACATGCCTTATAATGTCAGCACCGACTTGAGGTAAAACGAGCCTATACTAGAACAAAGTTTCCAGTAGCACTCAGATTAAGAAGCCTGAAAACGAGCTTGTATTTTTCCGTGAAATCGTTTGTTTCAGGCCTATTAATTATATCATTTGTAACTTTGAAGATGCATAACTGTCTGGCACATTATTTTTTGGGTTGTAGTTTCTGTAGGGCAGAATCCCAGGCTAAACGCGCACCCATAATCCTTTGCGTGTCATGAAGAGAGTCAAGCCTTCGGTTTATTGACTGAAGAGATTTTTCCATTTCGTACAAGCGGCCATCAAGGCGGGCTACGGTGTCTGTGAGGGCGTCCTCATCACTGCTCGAAGCCAAATCCTTAAAACCTCGAATGGCCTTTTTCGATAACGTCAAGAACCATCGTTCTTCTGCTAAATCGAACATTATGTTTAGTTTACCGAGTCGAATTAAGTCCATTAGTTTCGGTATCAATGGTGTACTCCGCTCAATCTGCAGGGCAAGGCGTAAAGAATACACTCTCCACCAAGCAGCCTCTTTTTGTCGCACTTCCGAATATGAGTCATTCATTAGCGCGATTAGCAAATTAAGGAGAACAATGGTGCCGACAATGAGATACAAGGTGAATAAAACTTGGAAGAAATTGCGACTGCGGTCCGTCTGGTCAAAATCGTCACCAGACAGGGAGGAGATCTGCTCTGTAAAACCTACCATGATCATAAAGGTCGAATACAGCGTCATCATTGGTTGAGTCTTAGCGGCATACGGGACCCCGACGCCCTGAAACAACGCATAAAAAGCGAAACCAAAGGCCAAAAGAACAAACAAATAGACAAACATAAATCTGGTCAGATCGCGAATTATCATGAATTTTAACATTTGAGAAAACTGATGGATACTTTCAAACGCTTTTGTGAACGTTATGCCATAGAGCCAACCAATGATGATAGCAGTGGCCAGAACGTAGTCCTGGTATTCGTATTTCACCGCATAGAGACCGAACCACGCAACTACGAGGACGCAGAAAAAAGTCCCGATGAAATATGTGACGTGCTCGTTAAAGAAGACCCATAATACGTGCAACAAACGGTCGGAAACATTTGCATGTTCGTTTTCGGAATCTTTGAAATTCGGTGCGCGTTTGTGAATAATGCACTCTCTCACGGCAAAATAGAATTCTGCAAACATTATCAACAGCGGCCATAATAGGAAGAGTATGTAAGGGAAGATGTGAACGTCGTAGTCTACGTTTGTCGTAACTCCGGAGCTGTCGGTTAATGTGTAATTACCGTTGACTAGAGGCGGAGGCAGTACGGGAACACAATAGGCACACAGCAACGACATGTACAGCACATGAAGCACCATGAGAAACCCGTAGAGCCACTGGTACGTCGACCAGAAGTCGTCTGCCATCTGGGATATTGGCGTGATGCTTAAAATTTTTGCCGAACGCGCTACCAGGGGCGAATCGCAGATGATTTCGATCAAAGAGCGCTCATTGTTGGTGGAAGCATCCGTGCCTTTGTCTATTTCATCGTACTGAACTTTTGACGGGGACACAGTTGACCGCCCCGGTTTCGAGCCTCGACGAGGCTCTTTGGTACTACTGTGCTTCTTGAGGCCTTTTGAAGGACTCGACTTTGTTGATATATTAGTTATATCATACTTAATTGCATTACGCGTCTCGAATTTCGTCACACCTGGAATGTTTAAAAGAAATCTTATGATCTCCAAGGCACCTAGATGCGCCGCATACCCAAAGACGTTTGTATCTTCGTTGTTGAAGATTTTGGTTGTCAAAAAGAGAAGGGACGTTACTTTGAGCCTTTGGTACAAGCCTCGATCGTCGTCGGGGTAAGATAAATCCTGCTTGTTGCACCACCACCGCACGGAATTCTCAACGATACAAGAACAAACGTCCAGACCCTTAAGGACAAAAGCATCATCATCGGCGACGCAGAACGCGGTGGTATGCAGCATAGTGTTACCGTCCGCGTCTTGAAGCGACAAATCGGCGCCAATACGGATAAGATGTTCGATTCGGCGGACGTCACCCTTCTTTGCCACGATATGAAAGAGTGTCTCCCCGACGGCGTTCCTCTGGTTGAGATCTATATCCCCACCACGCTGTGTTCTGAATATGTCTAGCATGGTGTTGAAGACCTCGGGGCAGGCTTCGTTTATGGCCGCAACATGAAGCGGGTTATCACCGTCGTTGTTCTTCTGTTTGATGTTCAGGTTTCTGAGGTATTTGAGGACGTCTGGGTTGGTCTGGCGGGCAGCAAAGTGTAAGGCAGTGTTGCCCTCGTTGTCCACTTCGTCCAACAGAGTCCACGTATCGTTGGTGATAATATGGTTGACCAGGAGCTTTACGATGTCCGGGTTGGTGTTTTGGGAATGGATCGCTGCGTGTAACGGTCTCTCTCCACGGTTATTCTTTGCGTCCATTTTGGAAAACTTCAGGAGAGCTTCAACGCAGTCTTCTTCTCCGCTTCTGCAAGCCACGTGCATTACCGTGTCTCCATCGATGTTCTGTTTGGCGACACCTGTCCCGTCGGCGAACTTTCTTAGAACTTCCGTCATACCGGTCGTTGCTGCCACATGGAGAAAGGTGTTATCGTTGCCGTCACAAGCGGCAGGGTCCACGCCGTGTTCTATGAGTAGGGCAATTTTGTCACAAAACCCGAGGCTCGAGGCAACGTGCAATGGGGTCCGCCCTTTTGGGAAAGGCACTGGACCTTTGTCTTTCTTATTGTTTCCCACAAACACGTTGAAGTCCGCCGTTTCTCTCATGTAATCAATAAGACCGACCAGTAAGTCAGAATCGGGGTTTTCGACGGCATAGTCCCAGATTGTCTTGCCCTCTAAAGTTTCGTGTTGAAAATCAGCGCCCTCGCGCGCCAAAAAGAGGGCAACGTCTGCAAAACCGTTTCTACCCGCTAGTAATAATGGAGTGTATCCAAGGTCATCCTCCTGCTCTAATTGGGCACCGTGGCGCAATAGGATTTTAACGACTTCGAGATGACCTTCAGAAGCCGCGTGCTGAAGGGCTGTTTCTCCTCCTCGAATAACCTCGTTAACTCTCGCGCCGTGCTGTAGCAACAATTCCACTATCTCCTCGCTTCCAAGCGCCGATGCCAAAACCAAAGGTAAAACGAGGCCAAGTTTTCGTTTCTGATTGACATCGACTTTCCCTTCTTCTATAAGAGTCTTAACTGCCTCCACGTGGTCATAACGCACCGCCCAGTGAAGGGGCGTGGAACCCTTGTCGTTTTCGAGACCAACGTCAGCATGTTGCGAGATGAGATACCTCACAAGTTCAATATGGCCGAATCTAGAGGCCCACAATATGGCTGTGTCATGTTTCTTATTTTGATGGTTCACATCTACGCCAAAAGACAGGAGGAGTTTCACGAACTCTAAGTGCCCGTGCATTGCAGCTATCAAGATTGGGGACAGGTCTCTCGGTCTTTGACCCTCGACTTGGGCCAAGGTTTCGCTCACCAAGAAATTCGCGCGAATGCCAGGCTTGTCGATGCGTCTGATTAGTATTCTAGCCCTCTCGACGTCATTTCTCTCGGCAAGCACGTGTAGGACGTTCTTTTTTGATGTTTTACCGGCAACTCTGGATATGAATTCATCCATGAGAAACGATGCAGTCTCATTTTCTATTAGGTAGTCTACAATGCCATAAGCGTTCTCCGCAAGAGCGTGATGCAAAGCATTAACGTTATCATCAAAAAGGGGAAGTCTTTCCCTGGATTTTAGTCTTCTGTGCATTTCACTCAAACGACCGACGTCATCTTTATTGATGCAGTCAAGTACCTCATTTCTTAGCTGTAGTTGCTCGTGATCATCATCGTTGACCCTAGATTGTTCCTGGGGTATTGTGATGACTGGCTGTTCTAGATGAGTCAAACCTTTCTTTCGCTGCCTTTGGGACAACTAAAATGAAAAGTAAGATGTAGTTTATTTCTTATCAGATTTAACCAGAATCATAAGCGTTCTTCTCTTCAGTTTATTTTTATTTTTACTGTTATGATGATGATGATGATAGATGGATAGACAGACAGACAGACAGATAGATACCCTAAGCTTTCTTCTTTTCATCAGTTCCGTGTAGTCTCCATCTGTGTGCATCCCCGCCGACTTGCTCGGCACCATTATTGGAGGATCTTTCTCGCTTGATGTTTTTCTCGACACCGGAGTAACCCCTTCGTTTTCCAGCTGGGCATGTTCGATAGTAGACATAATCGAGAACTTGCGAGACTTGGACTGATCTTCCTCTTCCGTTTTTGAATGCTTCTAAGAAAGTTAATTGAAAAATATCTTTATTTATCTTTGAACAATTGTTGTTCATTTTCCTTACGCATTTGTGCTCACAGCAAATAATTTGCGTAGTGATTGAATCTCTCTCTGTCTCTCTCTCTCTCTCTCTCTCTCTCTCTCTGTGTGTGTGTGTGTGTGTGTGTGTGTTGGCTTGCGTGTGTGTAAGAAAGCGCACGTGTGTGTTTGTGTATTTAAGTGATAATTAATCTGTAAATGATTAACCATTGTTAGCAAAGTAATGCCATAATATTATTTGTGGTCATTTTCCTATATACTCGTACACACGTGCTGTTAATTTAATAAATCAATTTAATAAATCAATTAATAAATTAGTCGTAATTTAAATTAAAAATGGTAAAAAAAATACGTAGGCAGAATGAAACCAAGCCAGGGCAGTTTATGCCTGGGGCGGGGGGGGGGGGGGGGAATATGGGGGGTCAGCGGGGGAATTTTTCGGGTNAAATTTTTTTACATTGTTTTTGAATAATTGGCCCAGGCGGCTTTAGCAGCAACAAAATTAGTATATAAATACAAGGCTATTAGGGAGTTAAGTTTAAAGCAAAACATTCGCAAACATGCCCACTCTTGGTTTCAAATACCTTTTTCTTCTTTTTCTTTTTCTTTCTTACATTCAAATCCGGGACTTGGTCCCTTCCCTCATCTTGATCCATTATTTGTTTAGTCAGCGGCTGGCAACTGGACGAATAGATAAACAATGAGAGAAAAATGATAAAATCAATCAGCGTATATGTATATTCGAATGCTTTGTTAAAATCACATTTAAGTAAGAATTTTTCTACTATTACTAGAGAATTGTAACCCTAAAAATAAATTAAGGAATACCATGGAGAAAGCTTCAGCCAAAATCATGTATCTCCGAGCATGTAAAATGTGCTTTGCTTTTAAATGATTTTACGCGAAATGGTACCGAGATTTTATGGTATAAGAAACCACCCAAAGAGAAACAAGTGACATTTTGTCATTTGTCATTTCAAGTCGAATAGGTGACTAAATGGAGAGGTGCATTGAAAATGTGTTCATTGATTACTTCTTATTTTGTTGTTGATTACTTCTTATTTATTTACTCATTCGCGCAGTTTTTCGGTAGTATTTGTCTTTATTAGTATTTCCTGATGGGTGCATATCGTTACACAACATAAGCAAAAATATTATGTTACGACTGACTAATTTTAATTTAAAAAGCTCTAATTCAGTAACCCTGGGCTAAAACGCTTAACTATATATAGCATTATATGTTTATCATCACGTTGGTGTTATGCTCCTACTTCTTAAGAAAGGAAAATAGGTAATCGCAAGTTAATTGTTGATTTAGGATTAACTCTTAGTGTATTTAGGGATTAAGTTACATCAAATGTTTGACAAGGGGGGTGGAAGCATCCGCGATAACTGTCATTGTCTTGATAGCACCAAGGACCCAGTAAAGATTCTCGGGTCCTGGCTACATGTAGCACCTATAAAAGGCCGAGACATCAAGTTGGTGGATCGGAATTAAACAGAGCATATCATATCAAATGCCCATGAATACACAGCAAGATACCAAAATTGCATTACAGAGGGCCTTTTGGGGTTCTCTACTGCGTATCCGAGAGAGAGAGAGAGAGAGAGAGAGAGAGAGAGAGAGAGAGAGAGTCATATGACCCTCCTAAGCATTTCCCTCCCAAAAATTAATAGAGCAAGTAAACCGAGACAAAATCGATCTATCAGTGCATCCTTGTGCCCTACATACTGCAATAAAATTGTCCTCGTGTGGTATTTTAAATTCACTTTTAATGTCTTTCTTCTATCTTCTTTTCCAGGTACTTTTACCTCAGGACCGTAGTTCTCGTGCTCGGTCTTAAAAATTATGATTTGTACTTTGAAATAATATATACATGTATATTTTATTTGACGACGGTAGAAATCATTAAGTTTGCCGTCCATTGATTAAGGAGCAATTAGCAAGTCAACATAATATAGACATTGATCGTATCAGTGGAGATTTCAACCGTACATAAATATTACACGATGTATAACCATTAAATAGAACTCTGGCGGTATCGGCATTTTTTTTTTTTTTTTTGGGGGGGGGGGGATTCACAAGAGAATAAAAACTCACAGTTAAATACAGCGTAATATATGAAGACTGTGTGAATGTAATATGTAAGTCACAGTGATGAAAATCTTGATTGGTTTTATCCTCTTTTGCAGGTTAAACCTCCACCCCGCCCCCTGGCTTGTTTTCATTACTTCCTTATTGAATATGTCTTTACCATTTTTCAGACCTTAGCCATTTTGTTTTTCCACTTAGGTATATAGTATTGAGCAAAGGTGTTTTGTGTCCTCAAGATGTCATGACGGACGTGTGGCGAAACTAAAAAGTTTCACTCTGGATAGTTCTGAATACAGCACAACCCTTTTTGCTTGATACTATGTTTCACTCAGCTGCTCTGGTGACTTGATCACATCTGAGAGTCAAAGATACCGAGCAAAAATGATACACTGTACTGAAGATTTATTGAAAAGCTAACGTGTTGTTAATTAATATCACTATACTGACGTTATTTGGAGTTTATAGGAATATGGAGACTAGAAACTTATGAAGACAAAATATATACAGACTCTAGGTAGCAATTCCATCGAATATTTAATGGACTGGTTTTTAAAGACATCATTAAATAATTATGCATAATTTCACCCTTGAATGTCACAGTGTGACTGTCCCTTTTGTGGGGGTAGTCGATACCCTACATCCACAATCCTGTCTGTAAAAGGGACTCAGCTGGGTGTACCGCACCTGTCACCATATAGACATAAGAGGTACAGGTACAGGTAAGACATTGATCGGTAATGATACGTTACGTGTAACTTGGGTATGATGGGTAACTTGTACAAGTTTGTATTATTCTATAGTGACCTGTGGATGACGTCTTAAGCCTGGTATTGCATGATCTTGTGGAGAGGAAAAAAAAGTTAGTGTAATGAGCACCGTGGCGTACCTGTACCGGTAGTATCAGTACAGAGGAAATGCACGCAGTTAAATGCATACCTTCAAACTTGGAAATCCCTTCCTCTTTCTTTCTTGAGTGTTATTTTGAAGGTGTGTCTTAAAGTCATTAACTCCTGGATTCTCCCATTGGGGCTTTCTTTCGCAAACGCTCGGACGCACGTTATCTTTCTCTGTGTCCACAGCAGTAAGTGTGTCGCAGTGAGTTTTGGACGTCGTCACAATACACTGAGTCTGCTGGACACATTTTGCATGTCAAAACGAGGTCAGCCCCCTCCATGTTTATACGTTTCTATGTGTGTTGTCACGGGTAAAGTAATGCGCCTTTTGTGTATTGATGAAAAGAGGGTTAGCCGTACTATCGATCTTCTTAAACACTTGATAAAGGTACAAGCGAATACTTGCATTATTCCCGTGTAGATTGAGAAAATGAAGTTGTCTCACTTTTCAAAAACTGATATTTTGTCAAAATATCAAGAGGGATATACTTTGACTCAGATTTTTTTATCAAGTTGAAATGTGAAAAGAGCACAGATTGTAAAGCATAGTTCGATACATTAGCAAAGCTTTCGTGTGAAATTTTTGCAAGAATTATTTATTTATTTTATGTCAAAGTCATAAAATATCATGGAAACATAATATACGCACTATTGCCTATGGGACAATAATTCTCATAACAACAAGAACAGCAAATAGTTATAATTATACGTAAATAAAAGACAATATTTTAGAATCAAAATGGTGTTAGCTTTAATTTGTCAAATATTAGTCGTAGGGAATTCCCAACAACTTCATCAGTGCGATGTAGTGAAATCATTCCTAGAATATCTTGATAATGCTTCTGACATGAAAAAAAAAATACAAAATTGCTTAAGTAGTAAAGCCTTAACTTTCAATAGAAATAAAAACTTTTTATCAATGCAAATTTTAAATTTTTTACCCTGAATAAACTTAATAGAATGTCGCGTTAATCCAATAATTTCAAACTCAGCAAAATAATTGGACTTCAGAACATCACAACAAAAATTATTTGTTACCTCGTTCATGATTGGAACCTTACTAGAGTTTTGACTGAGAAAATTTTATCAATCTGATTTTAACTTTGTACAAATGGCTGGGAATACGTGTTGATGTTAAGTGAGAGACCCGTAGCCTGGGGGGGGGGGGTTCAGGGGGTTCAAACCACCTCTCCCCCCCCCCCTTTTTTTTGCTGGGAAAAGGTCCTCTCTGGGTGAAATTTTAATTAGGTACATGAAGGCTTGATGGTGAGAGGTCTATAGTCAATAGTACATGTATTATGTTTTCACGAATTCAATAATTTGCTATTTCTCCTCAGACTTAAAAACACAATTTTGTCAATGCTCTATCCATGGCTACGGGCCTGCAGTGTTATGCCACGATGGACCTTTTATGTTTATTCAGAACAGTCAGTATTCAGTATTGACACAATTCCCACCACACAATTAAACGATGATGCAATCGAAATCGCAAACTGAACACGAACGGATTTTAGTCAGCAAAGGTCAAACATCAGGCTCGTCCCCCATCAACTGCTGGTCATTCGGCCGCGAAAAACAAACAGATGTGTAATCCAGGCAGATTCGATCAGGATGTGCGACTAATCAGGCATGTCTCGCACTATTGATATCGATATCCGCGCGTGTCGGTGTATCACGGTCTCCAGGTACCCCTCACCATAGCCACGGTGGGATGTTTTCACTGGATATTCACTACAAATATTTATTTGGCAACTTCTCTGCAGCGTGAAATTTTGCACAGAAAGGGCAGAGGGTTGGAATCAAATCTTTAAACGAGTGCGGTGGTAGTGGATAAAATTGAAAAAATGTTCAAGTTACGCAGGCTAGGAGGGGTGATGTCAAATTAATTGTTTCAGTTTACTTGTAGTTGAGCATAGTTTGCATAGTGGCTCATGATCAGTTGCCTGGTGTCTCGGTCTACAAATATAAGCGACGCGCCGCAAATACATGGATATCTGACTTTTGATTGAATTTCATTTCATTTTGACACTAGTGAATACAGGAACAGTAAAATTATCTACCCCTAGCTGCTTCCTGAGTTTATGACTGGCGTGCACGTGGCTGAAGAGATATACGTGTGTGTGTGTGTGTGTGTGTGTGTGTGTGTGTG
>NW_019775588.1:132640-144255 GCF_001039355.2 Lingula anatina
TGTGTGTGTGTGTGTGTGTGTGTGTGTGTGTGTGTGTGTGTGTTGGGGGCGGGGGGGAGGGGGAGGGTTAAAGCTCTTTCGCCTATGGTCTCAGAGCGTTGCCATTCTCAGTTCGTCGAAACTAAAGTGCATTGTAACTTTAAGGTATCTAAGTGGTTTACTGTTCACCTTTTCGTATTACTTGTAAGATATGAGGATAATCGATCAGTTTAACATCAAATCAATTTCAAGTTGAATTTTGAAAAAAAAAAAAAAATTGCCGCATCCCTTCCTCCGCGGTTTTTCTTGTCCTTTTTCTCCAATAAAACTATACCTCGTGTTTCTATATTTACATTATATCGAGTAAACCAATCGCATCAAAAGAGCAAATAAATCTCTCTCTCCATAAAGCAATTTTGATTTCAGAAGTCCCCGCAAACGGCGGTCCGATGACAGAAAGTCAAGTTGCGCAACAGCAGTAGAGGCCATTATACATGTTTCAGTATTGATACTGGCTATGAAACAACTTTTAAACTGCTGTCAGACGAATTTCAACTTAAATTATTCTACTTCCGACTTCAATGTGTCCGAATGCATTTTAAACACATGGATTGTTTCAGTTTAGCAAAGTTTATTTTCTTCAGTCTTACAGTATATACAATGTATAAAATGATGTATAAACATAATGCTCTACAAAAAAAGAAAACCCATTAAATACAAATGCAACACAAGATATTATTATATGAGGTTTCACAGTGAAAATACCCCCATTTCTGCACTTGAATCAAAATATTATACGTCTTTCAACTATTTCACATCATTTTCATGGGGATATAAAATCTTTAAAACACACTTTTCTCTTTTAGTAAAAGACAAATTTACACCCTGAACATTGTTTTTATTCGTACTGTTATTTTCTTTTTTCATGAATTCAGTAATTTGTTATTTCTTCTCAGACTTAAAAACACAATTTTGTCAATGTCCTATCCATAAACAGAAATGTTGTTCCCATTTCCTTGAACCTCCTTCTGACAACGAGAATGTAGGTAACATGTACCTTCTACTTTTGTATAGCACACCAATGAACTGAGAATATGATCTTGTCAAAAAGAAAAAAAGTGACTCTTTTTCTGGGATAAAACATGTTATCAGATCCTGGTTTCGCAAAAACACTTACGTCCATTCCCTGGCTTAGTTGACTAGAATTTCCATGAGAGTGCTGTAACATTGTTCCTGATAGGGTAGGATGTGTGAATGTGACCACTGGAACTGACTTAAGTTTTTTTTTTTGTGAAACTGGGGCTAGCTCAACAGGCAATTTAAACAATGGTCCAAACCCAACTGCCAGGAAAAATTGAAACTGGGTCATCAGCATAATTTAAGTTCATTCACAAGATACCATTTCTGCTTTATCAAAGTAGATTCACGGACCCTGCCGACCTGAAGGATCAGCTGGCTATAATGATTTCGGCTTCAGCACCGACTGTCATCTTGTCCTGTCTCTCCAGATAGTCCAACTAACACATCTCCCCCCCCCACCTTCCCCTGGAGGGTATTATAATCTACTAGCAATAACTTATAATTATATCTCACAGCAAAGTGGGGGGGGGGCATACTGATAAATGTCCAAAACCATCCCATTATTACTTCTCAAGCCTAAATCAAGCTTTTCCCGCCTCTCTAAATTTACTCAACAACTTGTCATTTTCCCTAAGAGCAAACGAAATGGAGGCCTCCTGATAGAAGTTTCCATTGATTTCAATGTTCTGAATGACATCTTGGATGAGGTGTGCCCTGTCCACCCCAGATCCCGGGGCATCAAACTTGATGTGAGTGAAGTGGACATGGAGGTGGTAATACGACGGCTGGTAGTGGAAATATATCCTGAGTTTACTGGGTGGCACTTGGTACTTTTCTTTGATTGCATTCTGAAATACAAAGAGATGTAAGGCTCTGTTCTCACAACTTTTAGATCGATCTATCACCGCGGGGAGTCTCACTAGATTACTGTCAGATAATCCCCCTTAAGTGTCCGTCCCCGCCTACTACAAGCTTTAAGGGGTAATTAACTTTCGTGTCCGCCCGGCTGACAGCTATTTAGCGTGAACCCCCAGGGAGTTAGGTCGATCCAATGTAGGTCGATCTAATCTATGAGAATGGGGTGTAAGGTTATGATGTAAAGGTTGATTTAATATGGTATGTACAGTCTATGTCTTAATCTATAAGGGAGAGACTAACTATGTGTACTGATGTATGTGAAATAAAATATGTATATGTTATATGACCATTGTCGGTAACTCATGCTGCTGTACAAGTTGTGCAAGAATAAATCTGAAAAATGTGATCTATAATTTACTATGTACTTGAGGTCCATCTGTGCCATCAACAATTGGCCTAAAGTCATATGCCACTAATTTTATGAAAAACTGAAGCCAGGGCTTTTATTGCAAAATCTATTCAAATAAATTAATAAACAGATTAACTTAAATTAAAAAATTCAAATTAATTATCTTTCTTAAATTCAAAAGAAAAAAGGGAAAATCATCAAAGTATACTTCCCAGTACTTTTATCTGAAGTTTATAATAACCTAGTCATTTACAAAATAAAGTTTAAACTACCTGTCCCTTTTCAAGTATATTCTTCAACAAAGGCAAGTGGTCTCTGGTAAGATCTCGAAGTGATCTCAGTCCTCTGGTGTGACATATGGCAACAAGGTAGAGGTCGTTGACCTGCTTGCAATCCCACTTCATGTCAGGGAGGAGAATGAACCCTGTCTCAGGATCAACGTCCTCAAACACAATTCTCTCCGCTTCTTTTTTCTTGTCTAGGATATTATATACCCACTGCAATATAATAAGTTAAACATGAATTAAATGTTTTACAATTACAAAATACCCACTACAAACTGTGTATACTATATATTTTAAAATGTATTACTTTGTACGAAAAAAAGTAGTGCATATGTGAAAATAGCAATTACATTTTTTCAATTATGTATGCCATGTTGATGAAAATTATGTTAGTACATGACAGACTTTATAATGGCAATCAACTCAATTAATGACTTTTTCAAGTTGGAAAATGTACTTAGCAAATGCATAATTTAAATGTAAGAGAATATGATTTTCTTTTTATCAATGGTAATACCCACATATTTTATAAGCTCTTGTAAAAAGAAAAACAATAATTTAAATTGATACATACAGAGCTAATGAAACTGTTCTCTCATTTAAGAGAACATGTTTTTGCCACAATAATAATTTCATATCAAATCAAACCACAAAAATACTAGCTAAGCAAATTCACAAATTGCACAATATATGGCATACTTGTATACTAAATTGTTCTGCCTGTATGTATGGCAGAGTGATGTTCCTGTAGTCTTCTGCTGTCTCTCTCACAACATACACGTCTTGTTCTGTATACTTGCTGATGTGTTTAGAAGTGGCAGGGTAAATCAGGGTGGCTTTGATCCCTGAAAGTATTCAGTGTTAGTATACAAACAATCAAATACTACTACCACACAAATGCATATCCGCGTGTGCGATACAGAGAGAGGGGGGAGAAAATTGAATAAGCATCCTAATGACTGCTAAATGACTTAGAAATACATGCACTAAGAAATACATTTCACTTTGTATAAAGAAAAAATAGGCTCTGAGTGGAGATAAATCTGTTCAGTCATGATAAATCTAACTTAAGAATTGTGAATCTATCTATCAATTCATTTTACTGAGTTATTACTGATGACACATCCATTCATTATACAGTAAACATGCAGATTTTATTATATAAAAATATTTTAATAATAACTTTTTTCTTTCCAAAATACTAACCGTTCTCCTGTGGTTTTGGAAATGCCTCAAATGTTTTATATATATCATTATGAATTGCCAGTTTCAAATCTGTATCTGACGACAAAATTCCCTTGACTGTGTTTTCTGTAAAAGGAGTTTTCTCCAAAATGACAACAGCGTCATCCGTACTACCTTCAAACGATCCGTGAACAAAAATTGCTTTATGTTTAGCGTTCTCATTTAAAACTTTGCAAATATTGAAGCCCCCGAAACTGTCCTCCGATTTTGTTTCGCCATTTGATACTTCTTCCAGGGAATGTTTTCGCTTTTTTATCGGAACGGCCGCATCAGCACGTTGTTGTTCGGATGCCATTGTATCTATTTCCGTCCTCCAAATAAAGAAGAAGTCACCGTCACATATTTCAAATTGAAGATTTTTTTTATACCTTAAGAAAAGTATTGTTTAAAAAAATAAGTTCATGAAGCTTAAATGATTATCTGATCTGATGAATGAAAATGCCATAAATAGTCATTAATGGATACATTTTACATATCTTCCAAACGGACTTTTACGACAACCATGCACAAATTCAGCACCACTTGTTGACCTCCAATACTACATAAAATAATAGAAATTGAGAACAAGGCATGGAAGTTAAATATAGATGTAGTAACAGCAACATCATGTTGTTGTTATAAGCACGTAAGTAAGGCGCTCTATGGACATATTTAAATAAAAATAACTGCACATTAGGGAGGCTTAAGTTAAACGTTAACGCCTTTCATTTTACAGCAAAACGTTACCCTTTCAGCTTTCTTTACTAGCCTCTTATAACTACCTAATTTGAAAGATTCACTCAGTCATGTGGTATGAAGGCGAGTCTCTTATTATTAATCATTCCAGGGATTCTAGAAGAAAATCAACCACCGAAAATGCAGTCACCAACCTCTGCGTCGTTTTCTACTCTGGGAGAGTTGACAGTACCCGACTTGAGCAGCAAAGACGGTCCCCACCAAGATGATGTCTCTAGTATCTTTCAGAATGCAGTAACGCACGAATGCAAAATCTGCGAAGGAGCACAGTTCGATAATTGTATTTGTCAGCTGCTGTCAAGTACAGTAGAGTCCAGTAGTGTTGTAAATATGGATCAACTAGAGGGTGTGACTAAAGTTTTAGGGGGCGTGAATGACATTTATCAGGTTCTCGGCCGAGACGATATATTGAAATCAGAACTCCTTCATGACATTGATCTTTATTTAGAATGCGATGAAGACAGTGTGTATGTGGTCCCTCCTTCCAAAGTGGAATCATGGAACCAACCAGGAAAATATCAAAATTATAAAATTTCTTTTCATTTTTCTAAACCTGGTGAGCAGTTATCGGGTACTAGAGAACCAAATACTAGGAGAACGAAGTGCAGTGAATGTGAATATCGTTGCAAAAAGGAATATCTTATGAGAGACCATAGGGCAAAGTGTCATGGAGAGAAAGACTTGTTTTCATGCAAGGAATGCAGTTATATAGGACACAGGTACAGACATCTTCAAAAACATGCACTGAGAATGCACTCAAAAGGTACCAGTACCACAGGTGGGTTTGTTGACAATGCTGGAGTTACCGTTGCTGCACCTGTGGCATGCCAGCATTCTGATGAACTGGGGATAGCGGGCAATTCCTTTAAGGGGTGTCCTGATAGAGTACTGCAAGATGAGGCTAACAATAATATAAAACGAGGGAAATCAAGCAATGCAGAAGCTGCGAGTTTTGATGGCAGCAGGACAAATGCGCCAGATAAAACTCTGACTGTGCCGTCCAAGAAAATCAAAACCCTCCAGCAAGCAGTGGCTCTGAAAACACAAAACTGCAGCTGCAGAGTTAAAAAGTGTGTTTCAAAATTTAAAAGAAATCAGAAGGATGCATATAACAGAAATATTAACTGGACTTGTTACCCTAATAACTGCAAGGGTGACTCGAAGACTTGTGCTCAGCCTCCAAGATTCAACTATCATTGCCCAAACAAACAATGTGATTTTTTCTGTAGTAAAAAAAGTAAACTTTTGGTACATATTGCCCAAGTCCATAGTGTGGAAATAAAGAAATGATTGAAAAAAGAGCTGATGTTTTATGTGCCAGTGCACTTTCTTCAGGCCTCTGTTAAATTTAATCACATGCAGAGTAAGTAATCCAGAATTACAACACTGAAGTTATGAACATTCATTGCTACAATTAACACTAAAATATTGTGTGGAATTTGAAAAAAAGTATTGCATGAAGTTCAAATGGGCATGCAAGGTCGTAGTTTTACCTTTGTAGTTTTAACTACCGTTTACAGTAAAGTTACGTGCCTTAAACAAAACACCATACTTTATCCATGTTACTTGTGTTGTACTAATGGACTCTCCGACTTGTGAACACTGCCCCAGAAGGTAAGGCGTCAGGGGAAACTCTGCATTTATAAAACTTCTAGCAGAATGGCAAGCAAGACCTGGTGCTTTGTAAGTCAATTTAAAAAAAAAAGACCTCTTGAAAATATTCATGGCATTTATTTTGACAGATATAAATAGCAATGTGAAGATTTATGTTGAACAAGCACAGCTGCACTTTGTATTTTGACAATAAACTTATCATTTCTCAAAGATCCCTATAATCTCCCCCCCCCCTTTTTCCCCCCAATGAAAAAATCCTGACAGAGCACTCTTGAGCCCCCGTCTTGTCAACATTGAAAAAAATATTAGTAAACAGACAAAAAATGTCTTAAATATAGCAACATATTCAACTTTCCTGTTTACATGTCAAATTTTTGCACGTTCCCTTACATACAATATTACTGAATAAACCAATAACTCAATAGGCATAAATGCAGAATATAGATCAAATAACTCTTGGAGCAACTACATCAAAGTTAAGTTAATTTGCACTTTCACATTTTTAAAAATTAATATTAGGTTTACTCAAAAACGGTTTACTTATTTAGCTGTCATGTGCATTTCATAGCAAAATTTTGATATTTTTTCTTAAGTGATTATGATACATTAAATTTTTTTTAACAACTTCAAATGGTGATTCAAAATAGCAGAGTCTATGAAGTTACAGTAATAAATTTTCAAACAACAACTAAATAACTTTAATTCTTTTATGCTTCACAAGATGCCTTCATCACAGAATAGGGCTGTTAGTGGTAACCAGGTTACTATAATAAGTAAAAGATTTAATCGAAAATTCTTACTTTTGAAATTTGGCAAGGTTTTCGAGAACACCGACATTTAAAAATGTGCATCTCAGGGCCTTACTACTGAGCGTAAATCAAAGCAAACTGAATAGCTAAACTGTATCTCATTTTTCAACAAACAAAGTCCACAACTTCTCCATAAAAGGAGTACCACAGAGATGATTATGTTTGGAACAAGTTTAGAACACAAGAACAATGAAATATCTGGACAGGACAGAATATCTGTCAGTTTTGCAAGGAGGACCAGTTGTCCATGCTGAAAAAACTCCTCTTTTGGGAGAGGAAAAAAGGAGAGTTTATTGGTGTCAATGCTAAGACATGGTAATTACGTCCACAAGATTTCCCTTCGGCTGCGTCATCTCCTCAGGAAAGAACGAGACCAGCGTATCAAACAGCTTGCTTCTACTGGTGAAGTGTTCGTGTACTCCCTGATCTGAAAAGCAGAATGTTCACTCATTTTAGGACATCTAGGATTTGTACGAATACAATTGGCAATGTGCTACACAACACTGATATACCAGAGACATTTAATATCTGTGCACATTCTTCAAATTTACATCTTTTTTAAATATTAATTCATATCCAGGTTATTAGCGATGTCATATAATGGTTGTGTTTTTGAATCTATATCCTCCAGTATCTTGGACCAGTGGCTTATATCACAAACTCATAAAATGAAGACCCCCATCTAACTGAAGGTGAGCAAAGATTGTTACCTTGTATCCCCAAACTGTCTGGATCTTCCGTGGGATCTTTGAATAATGTGGAAGCAAGGAGCTGAAACTGAAATGGAATCCAGAAAGTTAAAATTGCTGGACAAAGTAAGAAATACTAACAGATTAAACCATCTTCTCAGATGAACGTAATGAAAAAATTTACAATAATGCTTCTTTACAATTAATTGTTGTAAATTCAAATGGCTGCATCTTTTGAGCAAAATAGGAATTATTGAAAATTCAGAAAAGAGAAACTGATGAAAGACTTAATGAGCATTCTGCTGAGAGAAGGTGATCTCTATTCTGTTTTATAATAATAACGAAATCTTGCATTGAAGGAAAGATCAAAGGACAAATGCCCTATTTTGCAAGTACAAATCTGAAATAAATAAATAATAAAATCTAATTCTGACAGTGCTTACATCACGGGTCTCCTCTGCGTCACTGTGATCCACTGTCTCGGCCAGCTTGGTCTGCAAAAAGTTGAGGGCGGAAATAGGGTCTGAGCTGGCAATCTCCTGAAACCTGTGCTTTCTGATCAAATACTTGCACCTCCGCAAAAGGTGCTCTTTAGATGGCCTACACAGCTGAAATGTTATCAAATTTCTGATGTAAGTTCATAATATAAGCAAGGTTTGGGAAGTTAATCAGCACAAGAAAAAGACTCACAAAGATTAAAATGATACTATTTACATAGTCTACACAATGTGACTTAATTGGATGCCAGGGATCCCACTGATTTAGCATTATTTTGTAATTATCATTCATTAAGCACAATAAATTGATCTACAAATCGGGAGATCTAAAAATCAAAATAATCAAGAAGGAAACTGAAGTAAAAACTTCTATGCAACTCACCTGTAATGCCCAAAAATCATCTAATCTCATTTTTGGAAGACCTTCTTTGCCTGGATTGCCACCAAACAAATAATGCACCTGATGGTAAAGAGGACAGAATATAAACATTCCATCTTCAAGTTCAAAGTTCAAATTAGCCTAGTTTCTCTCATGTGGCTATAAAAACAAATCTAAATCAGTTTATCAATTCCGAGCCATTTTGTAGTCAAAATCAGAAAGTGGCAATTTCTCACCTTTCTGATATGGTCATAAACTAACTGATGAGCAAATCTCGGCACCGGTTCAACATGCTGCATTCTACTCCAGTACTTCTGGTCTAAAGTCTCGTTCTTGTAGATACACGACCACTTCCCCTTGCTGATGTCATACACCCAGAACGAGTTTCGCACATTGTCACGCTTATCTTTGTCCTTGCTTAAACCCTGAAGATAATAATAATAATGTCAGTGTTGCAGAACTGGTATTATTCAAGAAAAATAGCATGAAAAGTAAATGAAAAGGACATTATTTTCTAGCTACAATAAGCTTCAATATGTTTAATTAACGTTGCATGCAACTACATTTTATTTCATACTTAACAGAAGTTTCCATCAGGTCACTAAACCTACTATATGCATAATATAACTTAATCATAAACAGTTTGAAAGGAAAAAATAATCTCTTCCTAAGTGTCTAGAGCAACTTACAGAAAGAACATGTATTTCATTAAGTTCAGGATCTAATGTAGCCCTTTGTGTAAACCCTGCCGCTGGAACTGAAAATTTAAATTAAATTATAAATTAATTTATTATTTAATAAAAATAACTGACAGGCTGTGCTAATTTTAGGAGAGTTAACAGAGTTAACTTTCAACAAGTACTACATATTTTCTAATTTGGCTACGGAAACCTTATAGAATCTGTTTATTTTTGTTGGTCACAGTTTCAATTAATTTTTGGTTTAAAATGTTCAAGTTGTTGTTAATATTCAAACTATTTAATGCATTGCACTGACCTTGACCTGACTCAAACAATAAGTCAAGGTCATAGGCTTGTGACCTTGACCTGTCATTACCAACTTACCTTGAGCGCCGTCCTTCCTTGTCCCGTCTGAAATCAGAATAATTTCCCCGGTATCTAGGTTGTATGTAAAAAAATCTGTGAGGTACTCCTTGGCTCTTTGACCAGCAAAGACGTACAGCAGCCTGGACTTCTGGAGAACAACAATAAAATGATCAATTATTTAAACCATTTGAATGATAACCTGAACATCAAGGTTGCATGCTGCAGTTTCTGTAAAATACACCTCAGCTTTTTCCATTAGCACAGACATTCCAACAGCAGTAAACATCTAAAGGACACAGTACTATGTATTTCAACATTTTCATGTTTACAAGCTGGAAAGTTTTTTGATACTATGCTAATCAATAAGTCAAATTAAATTTAAATTAATTATTTATGAGTTCCTTTTAATATAAAATGCCAATTATCACTTTCCACCAAGAAAGAATTTCCTAGAAAAAAAAGTATCATCTTTTTACTGTTCTGCAATTCTTGGTCAATTGGGATTGTTTAGTTTACCAACATTGCTTGGCTTAATACATCAAGAGCTATAAACAGCTTATTTTTCAAGAAGCTGTTCATAAGATAATTTGTTTTTAACGTAATGATATGACATTGTACATTGAGCCTATGATATCGAAATGGGTAACATGATTCTAAGTTATTACAAAGGTCCCACATGAATATGGTGGTGTACACAAAGTTAATTTCAAAATAATGAAATTAAATGACTCACAAACTACAACCTTGCAACACAGCCCTTCTTCAGCCTAATTGTATGTATATTTGAAAAAAAAAATTGAGACTAAAGTGTTCAAAACTCAGGATCCTATACTCAAGTTCAAAAAGAAAAAAAAAAATTGCCAGGAAAGCAGCACTTACTGGATGAAGCAGCATGGAATGACCAATCCTTGACCTCATCTCTGGACAGTCGTCCTTCAGCTTGCGCCACATGTTAGTTGGCACATGGTAAGCATACAACCCACTGAAGACCTGCTCGTTACTGCGCTCCACTTCTGATGGAGTTCTGTAAACAACAGCATGGTAGTGTTAATTCTTTTCACGTAAAAAGTTTTATTTTAATCCCTTATTTTTCAAATAATAAACATTACCAGTATACAACAGGAGTATACAAGTTCAAAATTTCCTTGTGGAGAAACAGAGCAAACAAGAACGAAAAAAGAAGTTGCAGAGACCACATAATCATAATTATCTAAACAGCTTGAGATATGATATACCTCTTAGTCAGTGACTGAGAAAAGATTTTTGAAACTCACTTAATTTTTTTACTACTTTCTTATTCTTTATAAAGGTCTAAGCAAACAGTATATCTTCAATATAAATAGTAACATTTCTTGAATTTTCCACCTACTTAGAAAGCACTCTGCCACCAAAGACATAGAGGGTCTGTTTTTCAATATCCATGGCCATTTGGTGGTCAAACACAAGCTTTGGACCCCCCATGGAGAAAGTGTCCTCTGTGATCAGTGTCCATTTGCCAGTGTCAATGTCGTAAACATAAAAATCACTCTGAAAATTTGTGCAAATTATGGTTTTATCACATCGAAATTTCATTTAATAAAACCTGTTTCAATTGCACGCTATAACTATTTCAGAGGTGTTTAAATTCATTTACATTTATTTCTCTATTTGAATTTCAGCTTATGTCTTACTTTCCTTGAAAAATTGACTCTTTAAGTAGGGGTGGGCAAATGAAGGCTTTTTTGAGAAATTTAATTTCAGACAAGTGGATTCTATGGCCATTTTGGCTGCTGAATACAAATCTAATAAGTATTTTCATTTTAAATTACATCTGATATTGGTATCAGGTGATTTTTCAAAATGGCAACCAAACGCTCCCTCAAATCACATATTTCTCATGTAAATCTTTAAATATCAGTTCAAACATGGCTTTTTATATGTCTAACCATATGATTTCATGATCAATGAGCATAAATAGATACATCATTTTGGTTGGGTCACTTCATTTTGGG
>NW_019775588.1:168187-293341 GCF_001039355.2 Lingula anatina
CAGACGTAAGTTGCGAGTTTTTGTACAGTGCGTCGGATAACGAAAAGCCCAGAATGGCACACATTGTGGATATAAATGCATTTTTAACAAAAAGACGAATATATCTCATGAATCTTATATAGTGTTGTTGTTGTCTGCTTTTCCCGCGGTTTTAAGTAGGTCACCAGTGACTTTGCAATGTCAGAGAGAGCTCCGTCAGTTAAAATCTCTTAAGAGATTTTAACAAAAAACCGTACGTTTAGGAAAAAAACCCTGGATTAACTTTGAATGCAGGAATGGGGTCGTTGGCCATTGGTAAGTACGGGAAAATTGCCGTTTACTCCAGGAAATCCAATTTTTGGCCAAAACAAAGAGTTATTATGACTTTAATAAGAGAAACTGCTTAAATATCTAAAAGGAAAGTACAAAAGAAAAATTGTGAAATAAATGATTGGATTCTCTCCTTGTAGACATATATTTTAGATGTATTTGTAAGGAGATTGAGCAGAAGATGTACCAAACCCAAGATTTTATTACATGCACACTCGAATACAAGCCCAACAATCTTGTTTACATTTTCAGATATTATACGTTGTAGACAGTTTCAATAATTTGGGTGTCTACGCATGCACAGGTTGTGCAACCGAAACCATGAAAGTATATTGCAGGCAGCTTCGGTAGAAAACTGCAAGGCACCAGAAAACCTGTCCAGACACCTGAAGAAATTGAAACAAAAAATAAATTAATTAATAAATAAAATTTTATGAAAGAGCAAATGCTGAGGACAGAAATCTTACAAAATCTTGACCATTCCTTGGTATTTGGTCCGCAGAACTTAAAATTAAAAACAAGACTGTTACTTACAAAACTTATAATTTCTGAAGCCAGACACCACAAGACACCAGAATCCAAAGAAATTTTAGGTTTTGATGATTAATTATGATTTTATTGACACTTTTATCTAGAAAATTTATAAAATGGTGTTACGGAAGGACATTTTTATCTTTGATATATTTTTCATAATAATGATCATTTTAAACAATAAAGGCTAAATGCATTAAATATAACTTATTTCTTACATTAAGTCAAGTGCATCAGATTCAGATATAGTTGATTACAAAAGAATGGATTAATTAATATCAAATTGTCCTTCCAAGATGATTTTGGTACCTACGTATTTTTTAAGTTTTCTCAGTAACTACAAAAGCTAAAATCTTATAACTTCATATTCACCTCAAACATGATATGGGCCCATAAGATTTGAAGACATTTTTGCTTAGAACCACTTCAGTGAGAAATTAAAATAAAATACATAAGCATTAAACATGACACCTAGCACTGTGGAAGGACAAGTGGGGCATTTTGATTGGACAATAAGAGGTCGTGAGGTCATGTGACTAATGAGCCCAAAAACCCTTATGCCTTTCAAGATAATCTTGAACTTATAATGCACAATTATTATATATGGAAGCATTTTTAAATTGAGGAACACTTCATTTGAATGAATAACTTTGAAGTTATTATAATTTAGACAATTTATTATAGTTATAATTAATGAATATGGTAAGATTTTCTCTTATATGTCCCAATACTATTTAAAGATGATCAGAGCAGACGAGAACTCGTATCATAGTCAAAAATAGTAACATGTTTGAAGATGAAATATATGATCGTGGAAAGACATGCTTACCTTTGATATTATTCATGGAACTTATCTTGGTAAATATATCATTAAATATAATTATTAAGCCTTATTTTACATGTTATTTAGCAGTGGACAAAACGTCCTTCTGAGATGCCTACTTGATTTTTTTATATGCAAAATTTTCAAATTAATTTTTTTTTCCAAAAGAAAAAATTATATATTGAGAAAGCGAAATTATAATCAAATAGTCATATTTTGATTTGACAGTCAATGACTTTAAAAATATCTCCACAGACAGAGCAGAATTTTGGTTCTAAAGTTGAAAGTTAAAATTCCATGTCCATTTCACATGCTATTTATTATAACTTTTTCGTAATTATAACTTTAACTATAACCTAATTTTTTGCCTAAATATAATTTACATATAGAGGAAGAAACGTACAAAAAATGGGCCTTCCAACTTTTTTTGCTTTTTAAAATATTTTCATTTGAAGTGTCAAATTTCCTTCTAAAACAGCAAAATAAAAAAAAAAAAAAAAAAAACACACACACAGAATGGCCCACCAGCAATTGTCCAAAATGCAACTGATTCCATTTGGAATATTTTTCATTTATTGTATGTTTTACAGTGTGTTTTATGGCTTCGGTTCCTCTTGATAAACGTGCACAGTAGTTGTTTGTGTTGATTATGAGATAACAATAAAATACTGAGTATATCACGTTTTCTGCAATCTGATTTTGTAAAAAAAAAAAAAAGTAGTGAAACGGCCATAACCTTTTGTTTGGAATATTATTTTAATCTGGAACCGCAACCAAACCACCGGACCTGGTTGCATTCAATAGCAACCCTGTGGAAAAAATGTTAATGTCGAGCCCTGGAGTATATTTTCCCTCTGCTGCCCTGTCCACTTCCTGAACCCGTCATGATTATCTTTGCATAGAACTGCACTCTTGACGCATCAAATTTCGCGCCGATATGCGGAAAATGACGAAGTAAAGGTCAAGGTCATATCCAATTATTTGCCATTAATGTTTTCTTATGCTTTGAGAATATTTTCATTGTAGCCATATGACATAAAATAATTATCAAACAAGAGTATACGATGCGTGAGTTTTATTAAGGTACGGATACTTGGAAAGACAAGTTTCTATTTGTCGGAAGCACCCGAATTCGACGGAAGTGAACGTGGATGCAACCATGATAGAAATGTTGCAGAGGATGTAAATATTGAAGGAATTCTCCTGATATATTTTGTGCACAAACTTCAGGTGCAATCACACAAAATTTTGTGACACATAGGTTAAAAGGTATGTTTTGCTTAAGATTTTCTGACATAGTAATGGTTATGTCATGGTTTTCAGGTTTATTGGCGGTGTGATTTGTACGAAGTTGTTGGGGTTAGGGGTGATTCCGAGTCAGACGGATTGAGAATCCGACTCATTTCTATTTTTAAACTCCCAACGTTGAACTGGCAGCGCAGGATATAAACTTATCAATGTCTCTTGGTGTCTCCTGCAGCAAGATTTGGCATTATGATTTAATCACCTGCCGTTGAAACTGAATTAAATTACTTCCACAATAATCTGAAGCCTACAGCGTTGGCATGATGTCACTGTCAGTCTCATATTTTAAGTGTCCTACACCTCAGATTCCACATGCCCAGTAAATCACTTACTCACACACACACACACACACACACACACACACACAAACACACACTTTAAGTTCAAAACCCACAATGTCTTGGTATTGTTGTGTACATTTGCACGCTATATAGTGATCAGTAGGCTAATAAGCATTTAACAAAAGACTGATATAACAGATAGTTTGTAAGGCTTCCCACATAAACTTGCTCTCTGTTCAACTCTGGGTAAAGTTGTTTTAAATGACACTTCACATTTTTTGTAGTTTTATCTCAGTCAAATAAGTTGCTTCATAAAATATCTCATGAGCAACCGTTTTGCATTCGCCAGTATTAGGCTATGTTCAGAAAAGAAGTAATCATACTAACAGGATCAGTCTATCTCAGCAGGTTTTTGCACTAAGGCACAGTCAATATAATCAGCTTAATTGTCTGGCATGTCCCATGGTAACTTCAAGTACTTGATTAAAGTCGGGGAAAACTCTGTGGTCCATGATGTTGTTTATATTGCTTTGCAAAGCAGGCATGCTAGACAATTAAGGTGATTACATTGACTGCGACTTAGTGAGAATCCTTGCTGAGATAGATCAATCCAGCTTGAGCTAGTATGATAACTTCTTTTCTGAACACAGCCTTAGAACCCACTAGGTTATGTTGCATGGGTCTGTGACGAAGGTCACTGATATTTTAAACTGCAGTATAACAGAAGAATAATTACCAGATACATAATAGGTAAAATATACAGGATGTACACCCTTGCTTGTGGTAAATAAAGGTACTCTAATAAATAAATTCATGACAAATAAAAAACACTGTACTGTCTTACATATAATTTAAAAAATATATAATGTCTTTATCCTATATCTATTTCCAGTGGCAACATGGGAGCCAACAGCAGTAGTATCAGTGAGCTGTCCAGTAATACCTACCTGGCCAAGCTGTGTGGCACAGACCCAGTCTCCAAGAATGATCCTTTCTGGAATCAGCTTCTGTCATTCACATTGCAGATTCCTCACAACAGGTAGTTATAGTTGTGTCTTTATATCACTACAAGATTTGCAAGTATTAGATATAATATATTATTTACAGTTTCTACAGGGGCAGATTGAGGCCGTCTTCTGGGTCTTCTAGAAGACGGTCAGAGTTTCCAAGTTTACCTTGACGGGTATCTAATTTTTTTTCTGTCGGAAGACTCAAATATGGACGGTGTGTGAACAAAGATAATTTGGAAGACTGTCAGAAAATATCTCTGGATCCACCCCTGTTCCAGAGTCTCTAAGAAACTGAAACTGTTTCTTAACTTTTTCCCTGTTCCCTCCGTACATCCAGCACAGTGCCACTCATGGTCATCATCTGTTAGAATTCCATTATTTATCCATGGCATTGGTAATCATTATGCAGGCAGGCATAGTTAGTTTATTAACCTGTGAATATGAAACAGTTGCTCATATTGTATTTATATATGTGTATATATATATATAAGGGCTAATGCAAGTAGATGATAATGGAAATACTTACATGTATCTTAGTGTTAACTAGTTTGATGCCTTTGGAGATCAGTTTAGTCTTATTTTGTATTTATCTTTGTTTTTAGTTCAGACAACAGGCTATTAGAAGAGTCTATATCAGGCATATGCAAGAACCTGGCCATCAACAACTTTCAGTCTGGTAACTTCGGAGCCTTGGTCAGGGTCTTCTTAATTAGGGCAGCAGAACTGAAAGCATCTACACAGTGTGATGAGTAAGTGAGAAAGTTATTTTTCCGTTTAATTTGCATTGATAAAGCTGTCATTAAGGTAACTAGTGTTTTTTACTTAGATTTTCATCACTGAAGGATTTGAAATATTTCAGGATTTTCTAATATAAATACCATTACTAAGATGTATGCACTTCTTAAAATTGAGACACATGTGCCAGTCATCATATTGTCAATTTTTATAAACTTTGGTTTATCAAAACAGAGTATTCTTACTTACATATTTAAAAAAACATAGCCTCCTAATTAAAAATTTTTCATTTTACATAATATTTCAATTAATATAAACATACACACATTCACATTCTTAAAGATATATGAACAACACAAATCGCAGTATAACTTAAGTTAAAAAATTAACTTTATATACTTTTGACAAAAAATAACATATAAATAGAATGATTGTATAAAAGGAGAGCATTGTCCTGGGGGAAAAAATATCAGAGAAAAAAAATTCAGTATTGATATTTACAGTATTTTCTTTCCTCTTTCAGCAACCTATTTATCTGGCAGACATACAATGCCCTGTTTATTGTAAGGAACATTTGCAAGTATTTTGTGGAGAATTTATCAGAGGAACTTCTGTTGGAACAGTTTAAGGCTCAGCCCACAGGGGAAGGTAAGTGTTTAACTTTATATACAGTCAATCCAAGAGTGACTGAGGTAAAATTCAGATATTTTTTTATTCCATTACTTATTTAAATGATTGGCAAGGAAAATACACATTTTCTATTCACTACTTACTACTTTGAGATTTTTTTCTCAAACACTTAATAATGTAAGATTGACATTCAAGATGTTGCAACACCACTTTCTAGGTAACCTTAAATGTTTTGTGGTGACTGTAGCCACATGGCTATGCTTAGATAATGCAAATAGGAATATCCTGTGATACAGTTTGTATTTTAAGAGTTCTTTTTCAGTTGAAGATGCAGAGGAAGACCTTTGCCAGGATTTCTTAAGTGCTCTGATAGAGCTGATAGTTGATGTCACAGTGGTGTGAGTAGTCAGTCATAGATTGTGACAGATTGCTTTAGTGTGACACAGATAGTGTCACATGTACAATTGATTGTATCAAATGTGACAAATTATCTTAGGTGTGACACATTGCTTTAGCTGGTACCAGCGGAGGATGTAGTCGATTTGGCTGAGATTGTGTTAGGTGTGATGCATATTCAAACAGATGTGACACAGATTGTGTTAGGTTTTATAGAAGATAAGATAGAACACCAACAGTGACAAACTGTTGCGTAGGAAATTTTGTTTGATTTAAGAACTTCTTTTAAACAGATTTTAAAGATTTTTTGTTACAATTGAATTGTATATTTTGAGTTGTGTTGGATATGTCACATTGTACTTGGTTAAAACACTTTTTCCTCCTGTTTTAACAGAAGTTATACATATGCCCTGCACCTGGAGGCTCTGAACTGTCTGCTAATCCTGCTGTCTATCCAGATGTTCCAGCCACAGCCAGCTGGTGAGACTATGCTTTATAGATATATTATGCATGGAAAGTGGTAAGTATACAAATGTGAGACTGGGTTTCCATAAACCCATCGTACTAGCAGGATTGGTCTAACTCTGTGGGGATTCTTGCTATATTGCATTCAGTTTAAGCAGCTTAAATGTTTGTCACGCCCACTGAAGCTGCTAGGGGATAATTAACTTTCGTGCATGCTTAAACTGAATGCAATTAGCGAGAATCCCCTCTGGGATAGATCGATTCTGCTAGTATGATAGAGTTATGGAAATGGCCCCTAGAATAGTAAGGCATCCAACACACATTCATAGCCAACAGGGTATGAACAACAATTTTGTATGTAAATTGTGATTTAAATGTTTTCGTTTTGGAGTTATGGCCCCCTTATAACGGTGCTTCTTAAAGAAGTGTTATTTAGATTTGTGACTAATAAGATTAAAACCAAGCCTTTAAAGATAAATCGGGGATTACTCATAATTCTTTGATGCCAATCAAGTTTTATAATTGGCCTGATCTGATTAATATTCCTTATATTTTTATGGACAAACACACTTAAAGTTTTTACTGTAATTTTTTTCTCAACACTTACTAACATTGTTGTGTTCAATCCTCCGTAAGCTCTATCCATGCATGCATGTTGATGAAGAGCCTCCTTCATAACTTTGTGGCACAAGAAAAGTGTCCGGCTTCCTTAATAAAGAACCACTCTGGAGGGTTGTCTGGGCTTACCTCAGCCATGGCATGTAAGTGAATACCTTTGTCTTATGATTATCATTAACCTGATTAACAACATAAAGATCTTGTTCACACGAGATCCATTATATTTAATTGCATTTGCAAGGAAACCATATCTTAAACATTATCACACTTAATTTGATCAATAAAATCAACATATTGGCTAGATCTATAGTTCTTTCAAAAATTGATCATTTTGTGGTTAATTCTGTATCCTACATTCATGCACCACATTTTAGCCATGCAGTTGTAGTGTTGAGAATTTTGTTCCTATATGTCCAGCTGGCCTGTGGACAGTGATGACACTAGGACTGGCCACTGGTCAGAAGACACAGGAGAATGAAGTGGACAGGAACCTGTTGGCCCAGCAGAGTATCTTGCTGACCCTTGTCCTTGTCAACCACTGTACAAATGACCGTGAGGTGAACAATCCTTACAGACAGGCACTTTGCTCTTTTATGGACTCGCATGGTAAGAAGAACCCATTTTTTATGTACAAATAAGGTAGTGTTTGTATTTTTATGGCAGCCTTCNTAACATTGTTGTGTTCAATCCTCCGTAAGCTCTATCCATGCATGCATGTTGATGAAGAGCCTCCTTCATAACTTTGTGGCACAAGAAAAGTGTCCGGCTTCCTTAATAAAGAACCACTCTGGAGGGTTGTCTGGGCTTACCTCAGCCATGGCATGTAAGTGAATACCTTTGTCTTATGATTATCATTAACCTGATTAACAACATAAAGATCTTGTTCACACGAGATCCATTATATTTAATTGCATTTGCAAGGAAACCATATCTTAAACATTATCACACTTAATTTGATCAATAAAATCAACATATTGGCTAGATCTATAGTTCTTTCAAAAATTGATCATTTTGTGGTTAATTCTGTATCCTACATTCATGCACCACATTTTAGCCATGCAGTTGTAGTGTTGAGAATTTTGTTCCTATATGTCCAGCTGGCCTGTGGACAGTGATGACACTAGGACTGGCCACTGGTCAGAAGACACAGGAGAATGAAGTGGACAGGAACCTGTTGGCCCAGCAGAGTATCTTGCTGACCCTTGTCCTTGTCAACCACTGTACAAATGACCGTGAGGTGAACAATCCTTACAGACAGGCACTTTGCTCTTTTATGGACTCGCATGGTAAGAAGAACCCATTTTTTATGTACAAATAAGGTAGTGTTTGTATTTTTATGGCAGCCTTCATGTTAAACTGGTAGAGGTTGTGTGTACATTTTTTTTCATGGCTCGTATTTTAATTTGTTTAAAGTTTGGAAGATATATATAAACTCTATGCGCTTATGTTTGCCTAAGATAGTTATTACAGGTACAATTTCATGTGTATTAGTTATCATATCTGGCATGCTTAACCAGCTGATGGTACTGATCCAGTGACCTGTAAGGCCTCTCTGCTTTGTACATGTTTTGTACATTTATGATATTTGGCAGTTTAATGAATATATCTGTTAAGGCAGCTCTCTTCTGAGTAACTGTCCCGAGTCTCTTGTGAGCTTTGAGAGAGAAATAACTAGGGGCAGATTAATAAAGAAATAATTATAAAAATTCTCAAGGAGATAATCGAAAGTTTTGTTAAATATACATAACTCTGTAATAGAGAACCTAGGAAATAAAAGGATCAGTGTCTGTTTTCATAATGCTGCCAAGAACCAGTGGACATAATCTATAGTATTTCTCCACTGTCATGTCTGGGAGTGTGTGCTACAATAAACCCTTCATTGCCTTCTACAAATATACCCAGCTTTTCTCCCATGCCAATGGCAAGGCTGTTTCAATCCTTTTTACTTGATTATGAAGAATGTCTCACCGCTGTGTCTCCCTGAGCCTTGACAACTTCCCGCTTTGGCCCCTTGTCACCATAATTATTCAATCCACACACTGAAAGCATGTTTCAAGAAAATAGACCATGAGTGCGTTCACAACAGATGATCCGTGGACTTCCTGATCTGCTGTCTAAATATGGCCAACCCATGATGGTCTCACCACCCTCACACGTGCCATTAAACAGATTAAATCTCAGGTCTGAGGTTTAATTGCTAGGTCCCTGCAGGGGCGGTGTGTGTGGAGGCGGGGAGACCATCAGGGGCTACATTTTATGTGGGGTCGGCCATATTTAGAACTTGGATCAGTAACTCTGTGGATCATCTGTTCTGAATGTCCTCTGTAACACTCGTCCTCACTGGAGACAACCAGCATTGTTTCAAGGGTCAGTTCCCTAATACCATATAATGAATTGAGTTCTGTTATTATCAGAGGGCAAGACTATTGAATAGTATCAGATTATTTCTGATGTTTTCACTATAATTGTAACCAACAGTAACTGTAAATTCAATAACCTGTTAAGAGTATTTCAGGCTGACTGATAGTTTCGGGAAAAATAATTTCCAATGCTAAGTTATCAAATTTCTAGCACAAAAAAAAAAAAAACTCTCAAGTGGAGAGTCTCCTTTATATAAGTCTACACCAAGTATACCTGATATGTAGAAATCTATTTTTCTCCCCAGGTGAGGCTGGCGCCCCCACAGAGGCCTTGGCCACATTCAGAATGGACTTCCCCAAGCTCTACAAGGCACTGTGCCAAAACATGAGAGACGACCAAACCACGCTGCTACTCTATCTGCTCATACATAGGAATATCAACTTCAAAACCTTTGTGCTTTCTAGGACAAATTTAGACCAAGTGGTGAGTGGATTCCTCACTGGACATATCAAAGTTGCACTGGCAGATCCAGGATTCTGCAAAGTGTTGAACAAATTTTGCTTGCTATACTTTCTTGGAGGAGAGAATGGGGTATATCAGAAGTTGCCTGCTGTACCACTCCCCTGAATCTGCCATTGTCCTTTTTGTACTCGAGTAATAATAGAAATTTGCTGACACATTTAAAAAGGGATTTGTGTATTACAATCCTTTTGCCAAAGCTTTAAATTTTATCCCTCTTTCCTTTCTAACTTTTGGTGTCACTTGGTGACAGTCTTAACATTTAAACTGAGATGGGTTGTCTGTGTATTTGTTGGCTTTTCCAAAATTAGATTGAAAAAAACGTTTGTAAAATACTATCATATAATGTTCATGACTTTATTTGTCTTTAATTACTTTATTTATTAATCAGTTTGCTAATTGCATCATATCAGCAATATATATATAATTGTACATGTGAAGATGGGGAGGGAGAGATATGAAGGTCTGAGAAAACTTCAAACTTTTTGTTATATTCTCTCTCCCATTCTTCAATGATGGGTCATATTTCATATAGAACCTGGATGAGGAACAATACAGACCTTAACAGTATGTCCTTAAGCTGACGTAAAAGATTACTTGCTATTTATCAGTGATGTTTATCAGACATTAAGAATGAAAATATTGTCTAGACCTTTTTATTTGTCTTTTCCAGGTTATGCCAATATTAAAAATCTTGTACCATGCAGAGGACAAAAATTCTCATCACATTTACATGGCTTTAATTATTCTGCTAATCTTGAGTGAAGATGAGTCTTTTAATAAAGCCGTACATGAATTAGTAAGTAACAAAGAAATAATTACTGTCCATTACTGAGAAAAAGTGTTTGTCTAAAATATTAAAATTAGAGCTTTTGTCATCTGGTAAAAGCATGCTATAGCTGAACTACAGGTCAATCTGACACCAAATTGTGCATATAATCCATTGTCAAAGTAGCTGGCTTTGGACAGTGAAAAATGTTGTTAGGCTTGGTCTCCAGACCTAGAGTGCTGGTCTTACTTGAAAACAAACTACATTTTAAAGCATACAGTTTATGTATATGACAGGTTCTATGTATATGCAGGATTCAGATGTTGTCTACTTCTATTTCCAGACAATAACAAATATAGCATGGTTCAAAGAAAGGACAATATCAGAGATCTCTCTTGGTGGTTTACTGGTGCTAGTTGTAATCAGGACAATACAGTACAATATGACCAAAATGAGGGTGAGTAGCATAGATGCTAGATCTAGCATTTCAAAATTTCAGCAATAAATAGAAAAACAGACTGAAACAAAACATTGAGGAGAGTAGGAACAGAAATTTAATGGCAGAATACTGAGTGCCATGCAAAAATCAAACAAAGTTATGGCCCAGCAACAAAAATAAAAATTTATCCATGGATATTTTTTTGGTTATTTTATCATAAGGTCTTTTGCACAAAAGTAGGTTTACCCAGACCTTATATATCCAAAGGTAGAAGAGATACACACTATCTCATAGGTTGTTCATATTGTGTCCTAAGGTTGAAAATGACCCTTCCCAAGTAGTCTTCTGTTTTATATAAGGTTTATAATAACAGTAGTGTTAATACTAATACTAACTGTAATAATTATTACTTTCTATAAGGCGCAATTATTATACACCTTAAAGATTAATGGTGAAAAATAATGAATTGCTTTTTAAAGTTCTTAATTTACTAAAGATTATTAAAAATAATCTAAAGAAAAAATTTAAAACAAAACATGTCAGTTGTGGCAATGTAGCCTCAGGCATGTACATGTTCTTATCACATTTTCAGGACAAGTACCTACACACCAACTGTCTGGCAGCTCTAGCCAATATGTCTGCTCAGTTTGACAACCTTCATCCATATGTAACACAGAGGTTGATAAGGTAAGCTCTAAAGCGGCATATCATAACCAATTAAAATAATCTTTTGAATAAGTCAATAAAGGTTACAAAAATGAATATTTTATATTCTGTCATTTATAAATTTTTAGCATCAAACAATATTTTATGGCAAGTCCAACCCACTCAGAAGAATGCTTGCGAAAATTACATTTGTATCAGACACATTTAAATTTTGGTATTCTTCCTCTGATTAACCTTCTTTTGATCCTACTTTCCTGATACTCTAATAATCTGAAAGAAGTAAGAAGTCTTTAACCCACACTTGAGCGATGGTTTTTCAAAAATCTGTCATTTCTTCAAGCTTAATTCTTTTACTGAATTCAAGGTTTAGCACAATTAAAAACTGTGTCAAGATGGTTGACAGGCTGCAAGATTAGTCAGGAGATGATGAAAGAGTTATTTTTGGCTGCATTAATTTATGGCATTTATCTGTTAAAATATGATCAAAAAGAATTACTTGTACTGGGATAAGTTCAACAGGAAATGGTTTACATACTTAACATATTATGCTTTGTCCCATGAAGTGTTAATCATATGTATGTTTGAGTTTTATTTCATCCATGTGGAAGTGTTAAATCAATCTCCGTGCTAATAGTTAGCTTTAAATATTTGAAAAAAGGTTTTCACATGCCATGCAGACTTTAACACGAATTAAGTTCTTAAATCTACTACTGGACCTGCATAATTTGAGTTGACAACACAGCTTCTCCTTCCTTTGTGGAAATTTCAGCAGGTCTGCTGAAACTGCAGGTGTACTGTTCTTGTTACATTATATACACAGTATTGTACAGACTTTGACACAAATCATAAAAAAATTAGAAAAAAATAAAAAAATTAATGATTTCAGTCACTTGTATTTGTTGGTATATTGCAAGTGATATCTGACTGGCTTTATGTGCTGTAAAATTTACTTGTATCTACTATTCTGTTTGTAGTTTGTTTGCCCTGTTAGTGAAGAAGCATAATCGTCTAGTTCAGCAACTGAAGAATGCCTGCTTGGAGGACGGCCAGGCAGAGAGTGGCTCCGAAGCTGATACTGAGCCTGACTATGTAAGAGACTGTCATTGTGAAAATAAATAAAAATATTTGGGGTGTTGTGGATTTATTGTGTACAAATTCAGTATAGTAGGTTGGTGTTTATGCTTTTAAAAAATTGTGATGTTGCATCAGAATTGACCAAAAGCAGTTTGTGCACTGTGGTAATTGTCATAAAAAGAAAAACTTTAACTTATTACGTACAGACTCTGTATATGTTCTGATTACTGTCTGTCCTTGTTGCTGTTGCCATCCAAAATATCAGTCCCTGTAACTGCCAAACCATATTTTTGTTTTACTTTATATGTATTAAGTGCCATTTTGTCATTAAAAAAGGGATCCTTTAAGATTCAGCATGATCATTATTACAAGTTTCTTTTTCACATATTTTTGCAATATATGTTATATTTGTGACATTTGTTAAATAAAAAGTCAAGTTCTTTTTAAAAGTCAGAATTATGGGAATGTTTTTACAAAAGTAATATTTTATTGGAATGTGCTCTTTTTTGGAGCAGTGAGAATTAATTTTTTCTATATAGTGTGTGTATACTTGCTAGCTTTGCTGTCTATCTTGAAGATCTTTTTTATCATTATGTTATTTTTATTCACATTTTGCCCTCATTTATGTCTTGGATTGCTCTCAAGTTATATTGTTTTATATTCTAAGAATTTTATATTACAGGGCCAGGACTTGAGCGTATTAGAAGAAGTCATCCGTATGGTCCTCGAGATTATTAACTCGTGTCTGACTCATGCCCTCCACCACAACCCCAACCTTATCTACACTCTGCTCTACAACAAAGAGGTGTTCTCTCAGTTCAGAACACACCCAACTTTCCAGGATATCATACAGAATGTAGACACAGTATGTGCAGCCTCTGTATTACTTTGTATTCATTTAACTTTGCCTTGTTTCTCTGTCAGATTCAAGATACTGTTCTCAGTGTTATCTATTCAGAAATGTTGATATGGTGAATTTGAGATATTTTGGGTTCTAATTAGTAATATAACTCATGTTCATATTAAATAGTAAAGTCAGTTTAAAATATCCTACGTTCTCGAAGAATTGTGCAGTTTTATTTCTGATTAAATGGAGATTGTGGTTTTGATCTGAAGAAAGCTGAGTAATTTGGAACAGGATTGTGACTTATTTAAGGGTTAAGAATTTTGAAAAAGAAAACTATTTCCAGACTTGTGCTCTTTATTGCATGGTTTAATTGGTATTTTAAAACTAATTTTTAGGTTCTAGGTTACTTTACTGCACAGTTGGAGAAACCAGACAGGAATCTCTCTGTTCATGAAGTGTTAGACATAATCAAAATGGGGGCAAGACAGTTTAAAAGAGAAAGGTTAAAGGTATGTGCCATCTGTGTGTAATAGGTATGTAACTGATTTTAACCAATGGGAAACTCCTATAATAATTACTAATTAAGCTGGTTTGTTCAGTCTGTATGTTTACCTAATTGCTCTTGTTTTTTCTTCTGCAGAAATTCCCAGAGCTTAAGTTCAAATATGTGGAAGAGGATCAACCCGAGGAGTTCTTCATCCCTTATGTGTGGTCATTGGTCTACCACTCCTCCAACTTGTACTTTAATGCATCACGGATACAGCTGTTCTCTTTAGGAACAACCCAGGGTTAACAACACTGATGCCTGCTCACAAACACACACAAACACACACGCTGCAAGAGACTAGTGGACTGTGAGGGTACTGGGGTATAGCCTGCATAGCACAATGTGTGCATGTAGACATGATGAGAATAACAAATGTATGTGAGTGCAAATCACATACTTAGGTAATGGGTCAAGGTGAAATGGTGACTCAACACTAGATATGATTGCAAAGTGTGAATAGACTTGTGTGGGGAGTTCCAATGTAACAGTCAGGAATGAAGTCATGACTCACTAGATTAAGACCAGCTTGCAGTCCTCGCTCTGTTGACCTCGCTTAAAAGTGCACTGGTCAAGGACACAATTGGGAAATGGTCTGTTCTTACTGTGGCAACCTTGCCGTAAGTTGGTTAGGGTCAGTGACTGGACACAAGTATGAGGTGGGCAGCTGCTGGAAAGTGGGCAAGTGTCCCTGAAAATTGTGCTGTAAGTCGATGCACTGGTCAAGGACTGGGCACCAGGGTGCAGTGGGTGCTATTAATCTGGACATTAATTATAGTCCCCATTCCCATGGGTCTTATTTGGTTGACTTAAGTATGGATTGAAGGCAGCTTAAAAGATATAAAATTTGTGGGCAGTTATGCTATGAAATATGTATATAGTTAACTCATCCAAAGGTTCAAATCCAAAGTTTTATTTTTTGTGCATTGGGATTTTTTTCATGCTTAAGTTTTTCTTGATCGGAGGTTATTGATTCTGTACCATAAAGGAAGTGGTATCAAAGTGCTGCTTGCTTGGGTAACTAATAATGTTGGATATTATTGACAATACATGACACTGATTCTCTTTATTGAGATTTCAACCATGTAGGGAATTTATAACCATAATGACTTGGCACACCTCAGTCACAGCGAGTGTCGGGAGGATGCATTATGTATTTTATATGCTAGATATATATGGTCAAGTGAACTTGTAATTATGAATATTAAAGAATCTATCTGGAATTATAAGCATCTGGGAATTAGCAAGCCATTAAAATGTGGGGAAATGTGTGACTTCTTCAACTGTAGTGTGTATAGTCTTGGTGTAAGTAATGCACTGATGCAGTATCCAGCTTGTGTGCTGACAACACCAACATCAACATCTCTGTTAACAGATCTTGTTCAGCTGGGCATGAGGCACAGCTAGCAAATGCTTTGTTTAAATATTTACGAAAACATTTTCTAACAAAAACATACCTGTAAACTGTCCACTAACTGTTTATATAGTATTATACTTAACTGAGGTAACATAATTATAAAAAAGGGCTGCCCATGCATAAGGCTGGCAGTATTTGCTAATTTTATTCACATATAACTATATCTCAGTAGAGATACAACAGTGATAAAATATTGCTTAAAGGAGGGAGAAACCAGAAATTTCACATTATATCCTAGAGGAAAAAACTCTTGATCTCTTTTCTAGAGATATGTTAAAATTTATTGCCCGGCCCATAAACTGTACAAAATATTCTAAATGTTATATTCAAATAAAAAATGCATTTGCAAACTACCCGCCTCAATATGCAAAAAATGAAGCAACATTATTACATTGTAGGCCCTCCACATACCTAGACAGCCGTAATGCAATGGTTTTTTCAAAAAAAAAATCGCAAGGAGATTGTCTGTTATTGGAATTATATTTAAAATTAAACCGGGATTGGTTTGAAATAGCATGTGTGTGGCTACTTCCTTTCATAATTCTTGACTTCTTTTTGTGCAGAAACAGTTTTGACCATGTATGGATATAAAGCTTTTTAAAAGGTGTAGAAAGTTGGTGGTTTTCAGTATCTACTAAATTTGTACATAATAATATGTAAATTGGTTAATTTTTTTAAGGATATGTGCTGTTTAAGTCATTTTGTTTTTGATTTGGTTCTTTTATTTTAAGTACACTTAGCTTCAAATACCTGTTTACTGTGATAATTGTATATCATGGGCTGTATATCTTGTGGCTGTACATAGAAAAAGGTGGCAAATAAATGTTTTCATATAACATCAAATGTTTAGTGACTTATTCTTTTTTATTTTCTATTTCTCACAAGTTTACATTTTTTGAATGTTCACAATAACTTGGTAATGATAAAGCATTACGTAAAATTGACAGAAAAGTCTTGTGCAATTATAAATTATCCTCTGTGCCTGCACCTTGACACCTCTGCTCCAAGTTTAATGTTTATTACATAAATAAAATGAAAACATAACCTCCTTGGCGGAGGTAAAAATTGATTTTTGTCCACTGCTCCAGTATAGGCTATACATGTACATGTGGTACATGCGCATCTAAACTGCTACGGAGTCCTGTCAACCCCCTTAAAGAAGACTTGGGTTATACTTCATTTTATTAAGTCATTCAGTTTAAGACGACAGATGTCGCGTTTTAACAATTTCTCTCAGACGAGGGCGATATATGCGGTGATGTTCAAAGTGCGCACAATGAAGGAAGTCGGTGAATATACATTGCTTCGCCAAATAAAAAGGTGTTTTGGGCTTTTTAACTCACACTTTGTTGTAAGAAATGTATCTTACATCACTGCAGAGAGATATTTATTTTCGTTATCATTTTTTTATAATGTTATAAGGTGTTTTGGGCTTTTTAACTCACACTTTGTTGTAAGAAATGTATCTTACATCACTGCAGAGAGATATTTATTTTCGTTATCATTTTTTTATAATGAACAAATCAATAATCGATTCCCGACATACAGATAATGTAAATCTAGCGCCATATATCGGCTTTGTGAATGGCACAGAAGTAGCTTGTTGACACCCGGTAAATTATCATCAGAGAATCTGAATTGCTAGCGGGTAAGAGATAAGATCAAAACAAGTTATAACTTAAAAGTTCCCAGTTACTAGGTCACCCGAATTTCGTTTCATTATTCAGTGATTTTCTAATATGGGAAGAGAACACGTTTGAGGAGTGGTTTGAATAGTTATATGTTAACCACGGGAGATACAGTCTTAACATTTACACTGATCGTGTAAAAACAGATCAATCGTTACCCCTTTTATTAGACCTTTTGCTATGTGGCTACTGTATGACCCTCAGTGGCAAGAAAGCAAATAAAAAGCCTATTTTCAAATACAACTTGTAGTTGCCGTCAAAATCTGAACGACTGCTTTAAAGAAAATGAGCAGGAAAAACGTGGGAGTGTGCGACGTAGTTTGGCGATAGTTCTGTATATGTTATATAGATGTCAGAGTAATATTGATAGCTACTCCTGTAAGTGAGAAAACACCGAAAACGAAAAATGCAGTTGCTCACGTCACCCGGGAAAATGCAGAAATAGGATGTTAGATAAACCTACGTCTGAATGATTGATGCATTATCATATTTCATTAATGATTTGTACCTGGAAGCAATTATTTTTAATTACTTTAAAATGCTAACACATCCATCTCTTTTGTGCTGATGTATGCCGGTGTGGCGCAATCCAATTCTTTTTTTGCCTGTGAAGATTTCTGAACACTTCGAAGCACGGAGACCGTGACCGGGCCGTTCAAATACTCTCAGCAAAACTTGAATTCTTCGATAATTTGAAATACCTTCAAGTTATTTGAACCACATAGGAGCGCGGTTTATTGTAATTTAACAGCTTAAGCATGAATTTAACTTTAAATATTCTGACCGACAGAAGGAACCTCCAATAAAAAATTACAAAAAAGCACAGAAAAGGAACATTATGAAATATGCATTAAACAGCCAGATTGGGTAGTTGTGTAGCAGATGTCATCCGATACTTTGACACTATATACAGTATAGAATATTTCTATGCAGTACACCCTGTGGTTGGCTCATTTGACATTTAAATCAACTATACATTACTATATTTTAATTTTAAATTTATTTCTTTGTTTATTTTTCTTCATTTATTTATTTATCTATTTATTTTTGCATCCATACTTCTAACGCTTCTTACGCACCGTACCATTTTCACAGTGAGCGCGAACGTGCGATGGTCACACCTAACATCTGAGGTGGAAAGGAAGGACTCTTTTCACTGCGCCATCTGTCGGCCTAGAAAATTACATCGTCTACACATTGAATTTTTTGTTCACTCAACGTGAGCAAGAAAATTTTCCTTTAAAGGGCATTACCCCACTGGGAGTCTCTGAAATCCCCTTTGTGTGATTTTTAGATAGTGTTTATTTCACAGTTTCGTGTGGATTTGATAATTTTAAGTATTAAATTTGCAATCGAAATGAACATTTGCACATAAGGCAGCGTTTCTGGTAATGTCTATCAGACAAAACAAATTGTCATCCTGTATGAACACAAAATGGCTAGAAAACCATCAGAAATAAATACACCACTGGGATTCTCCAAGACTGAAATGTGAGACAAAGTCGAGGAAATGCTGATGACATTGCCCCAGGTCTCCCAAGCGCTCCCTTGGGTAATTCGTCTGTCAGATCTAATTCAAGATGTCATCAAGTGTCCCATCAAATTTCCGCTCTTCTGATGGCGCGAGAATCGATGAAGTGATGACAAATTGTATATTAATGAGGTGACTATTTACTCCTTTATCGTGACACGCCGATGACTCCAGATAGCCAATTCATTTGTCAGTAACTCTCTTATCAACAACTTCAAACGATCGAAAGTTTGCACAACATGTTGTAATGCAATGTTCAGTAACATTTGAAGCAAATTGTCTGAGATACTACTATCAACTGGATTAAATTTAAAGAAAATGTTCGATTTTGAAATCTGTCTTTCTGATTTGATTTGCTTTAAGTGGGACACTGAGGAGCCAAAGCATGAAATAAAGATAGAAGAGAAAAAATGACAAAAATCATTAAATGCAGAAGCGATTTGACAGAGGGGTGATTACGTTAAGGCGTTACAACAGGCATTTTCTTTCAATTTTCATTTCTTTCAAGTATTCCTTCAATACACTATTCAAAATACATTCCGAACTGAAGCACGTTGTAATCTTCATGTGCCTCGCAGAGTTGTTTTCGCAGGCGACGGAATTGCTGAAGTAATTTTGTAACAAATTACCAATTCGTTTCTCTCGTGATAAACAAATTTAGGGCAGTGACATTGCTGCCTTTTTTTTTCATTTGGGAGATAGTTTAGATTGAGTGAGTAGGATAAGATTTGACGTGCATTCACTAAGTAAGTCGTGCTAAGACGGGGAGGGGGGGGTGGCCTTTTTGTTGAGCCTCACCTGCTACAGCGCTCCTCTTTTTCTCTTAGAGGTAAACAGCATTTATTGAATCCAATGGAATTGTTCCTCTGCATTAACATCTTAACTCACTAGTATGCACAGACACAGCAGCTGTAACAGTTTTTCAAATGATGCACGCAACCAAATAAAACATGTTTCAAACCTACTAACATTTGAAAATATATTTTTCTTATATTTCCAACCAGCTCAAGTCTTTGCTGAAGCCATTGCCAACTTCTTCCGATTTATGGTTGTATCTTCATGTTTTCTTTTATCAATTTTGACCTTGCGGATACTGTATCGCCCAAATGGTAGTTCCATTTTGATAAAAATTGCTGGATTAAGGCCTACTTGTGGGTCTGAAAAACGCACCATCTTTGAAAATGAACATGCTGGGACTGTTCCCTGTATGTTTTCCATTATTCTGCGATGGTCTTTGTTGAAATTATTTCATCGTTAAGCACTTATGAATTTACATTGGTTTATTTGTTTAATGAACACGTCCTTTGCAATACACAGAAATTTCAATTTCATAATCAAAATAATAATTTTCAGACAGTAATTATGATTAATTTTGGGAACGGGTAGACAGGTAAGTATTTTCGATTCCATATGAAATAGGACAAAGTTTGTGGATTTTAAAATAATAAATCTGTTTCTGAATATCCTCCATTTCATTTGATGGAGGACCCAGTAAAAAGATGATAAAGGGTCGTAGTCCCAGGTTAGAAAAACTCCCCGCCAGATGTCAGGTCAGTAAACAGCTCCCTGAACCTCATAAATCAGCCCCTCATTAACTTGTACTTAATGGTAAGTGGATGGTTAATTTATTACGTGTCTAACTGTACTGAAATAATTAGCATCAATTACGTGCCCTATATTGTTCTCAAGGCGATATACGTGTTGATATGCCTCGTACCAGAGAGGAAGAGGTTAGAACAACGCAGTTTCTTCTGCAGCGAGATACCATTCCTTTTTCATGCGAACTACAGTGACACGACTGATGATTTTCAAGTTGGGATTCTTAAGAGAAAGAAAAGTAGAGAAATTTAATAAGTCTTTTCTGATGCTGGTGGTACCGTGTTTGTTATAACATAAATGTTTTTTCAAGGTTAAATGAGGTGTCATAATTTTGAAAAATACATATAAATTTTTGAGTATTTAGAAACAAATGAGTAAATGCATGATTCAGCCATTTGCAATGCAGTCATCAGTTTCACCCTCTGCCAGCCTATACATCCATGTTTTATGACCGCATTTGTGACAGATGCAATCCCGGTATTTCACATTTGGCCATGAATTGCTTTTTAAAAACTGGTTCAATCTGCCAAAACGCGATCTTGATGCCCAGTTAACTTTACGACAGCTGAATCATTGTATAAAAACCCGGTTAAATTCTCTGACTAGAACTGCCAAAGTATTTTGTTGATGATTTCTGCCTGCCATTGTGACAGCTGTAGCCAAGGTATCCCCGCCTCGTGTCTGAGCAAGGCCACAGAGGTTTCGTTCTACGTTTCGCACGATACCGGTGAGAAAAATGTATGTACTTAGTCTATTTTTTTTTTCATGGGCGTGGCCATGTGTATTTCTAATTTGTATTTTTGGCAGATTCTGTCAGTTTATTTTTCGTTACATATCACAGTGAGAGGCGACATTAACCCCACAAAAAATCCCAATCAAAGCCCCCCTATTGAGAGAGCTGCTATGTGAGATATTGCTTTCGGTAGAGACGGGTGGAAGGGGAGAAGGAGGAATGTATACTTTTTGGAGTATGCAAACTGAATGAAATTTTCTATATCAAAAGATTTGACTTCTTTGTTAACTCAAAGGGTGTTGAAAATTGTAACAAAACGCACGAGAAAAATAACCAGATTAACACCGATTTAATGCCAAAATTGATCACTAAAAATTTTAATCTGTAGAAAGTATAGAAAGAGAAGAAAGTACCGTAAACCAGGCGTTCAGATAGCAGTGCCCCAGCTGCCAAGTCAATCTGTATCCTGGTAGTTTATAACATGGTTTTGGCCCCCGCCCACAGCCTTCCAGCTACAGCTTCCCCAAGTGGGGGGAAATGTACCATGGCATTCCCAGAAGATGTTTACACTCGATGCTCTCCCTGCACAGCCCAAGGTATATTAAACATACAATGAAATTTTGTATGAACATACCAGTAGAACTACATATTCAAATCATGTGTGTGTGTGTGTGTGTGTGTGTGTGTGTGTGAGAGAGAGAGAGAGAGAGAGAGAGAGAGAGAGAGAGAGGAGTGTGTGTATGAACATAAGAGCATTTTTTGTAATTATCTTGTCGATTTCAGTTTTAGCGCATGGGATAATACAAATAAAAATTTATCTAATGACATTATCTAATATAATGACGCATGCCCAGTCCACTCACTCCCCGGACTGGCTCTGATCATATTGATACTCACAATTTATTGATGAAAGTGTCATTGTCAGGTCTGTCAGTTGTTAAATGTCACACTAGCGTTAACTTCGATTTTGCTATTCTGTTGCAGGTCTCCGTATTATTACAAAGTATTATTGAAAGAAAAGGCGAAGGGAGGTAAGGAGAGAGAGAATGGGGATGTATTAAGGCGCAGCACCAATACTGATGTCTCTCACCAAAGAATGTAATCACTGAACATAAATTTCTATGGTGCGCCGTCGAGACTGTAGACACACCTCCGCTCCTCCCTCTCGACCACACTAACAATACTACACAGGGCGCTACTGTCTCCGCGCTGGTGACGCCGGGACAATCATGTTCTCTTTGTCCCCAGGTCTCACTGCTGTTCTTTTAAAAACAGTTTGGCAAGTGCGACCCGAGACAGACGACGTCGGTGCACGGAGACCGTGACACGGTGATGAAGAGATCACTCAATGTTGTTATGATGTCTGACCTGTGCGAGGCGAAGACAGAGATACAGAGCACAGATCTTCAGGACAAGAGGCTTGACATGGCCATCTTTAACATGCACACGTATCACATTTCGCCGGGATATTTGTCACAGAACCCTCAATACGTATGATTGTTCTTAGTAATAATTTAGATTGCCTGTTTAAGCACTGTGGTATTTTACATATAACCCAACTTCCCATTGTTTTTAATCAATTTATATTGCCTATTTGATAAAACGTTTAACTGTTTTGATGGAAACAACGAAAATGGGCACGTACTTTAACTTTTTCATGTACGGGTGCCCGTTGGTATCCTAATTAGTTTTTTTATCTCCGGCAACGAGATCACCGTCGCTTTGTGTTTTTATGACTGGACAAGGTAGCTCAAAGAGCTCTTTACAAATTTTGATAAAAAATTTAGGGTATGTTTTCAATTGAATTCCTAATATTACATATTTTTCTGTTGTCTTTAGAGTAATTGCTACTATTTTTGACCGAGGTCTGCACCCTTTTAATCCCCTCTCTCTTTTTCTCTGTCTCTCTTAAGCTAATTTGATTTCGTCTGGATCGGCGCTTGTGACTATGCCTGACGAGATAGATATCATTTCATGGCACGTATCAAAGATAAGATCGCTTTTTTCAGGCCCCTTCCTCACATTGTTCTGTATATTCTGCGAGACTGTCGCCCCTCAAATTGATAGATGAAGGGTTGAATCATTTGTAGATCACAGATTAGTATCTCGCCTCAATTAAATTCATTATTGGCTTGTTGAGCAGCGACTAGAATGTTAGCCTTTACGTTTTCCATCTCTGATATTGACGGTTACCAGTGTGACAATATAGTTTCCAATACATGCCAGCATATTGTGACGTTTTTCTTTGTAATAACACTTAACTGACAGGTGTCAAATCAAGCGAGATATTACTGCGTCTCAGTTGCTCTTCTCCTAGGCCCTGGAATAAACCAATCTGTATCTTGCATTGTGCCTGGCTAGGCTCTTTCTTATCCAGAGTTTACTTAATAAGCAATCATAAAAAACGCTAGTCAAGATTGTACTATCATATAGGCCTACAATGAAATGCAAACTTCTCGTTTGGTTTTTCTTTCTCTTGTCCCGCGGTTTCTCTATTTATTTCTTTATCTGCTTATTGTATATTTTCCCATTTATTGTCTATTTATGCTAATCCGTCATTCATTTATAAATCTATCTATTTTTCCATCTATCTATCTTGTATTTCATAAGGTAGCCATTGAATGCCCAATGCTGCTTTTAATAAAATGAAGATGGGCATGAAAAAAGTTCGCGACGAAAACGCTGTTGCATGGATTTTTACAATGAATCTATGAAAGTTAAGAGTTCACAACTTAATTACGTTGGCCGACACATTAAGAGAACAGACTCTGCTTCACAAGATTCATATTAAAAGATCTGTTGATGAATACGACGCAAAGGTCTTTGATCTTAATTTTACACATTTTATTGAACAAACACCATTGAAAAAAGTGCAAAAAAGTAGCAGGCATTGGTAATACAAGAGTTATGAATCCAAGTTTGCAGCACTTAATGAATCATCACGTAAGATAAAAAATGAATCTATGTGAAGTCCATCAGGTTTGATTCATGCATATTTTATACAACTTCTTGTGTATACCATCTTTCTTTCTGTTTACAGTTCACACATGATTAAAGAGAGTATTTACCTTTTCTCTCTTTTTCTCTCTCACCATCACTCACCCTCTCTCTCTCTCTCTCTCTCTCTCTCTCTCTCTCTCTCTCTCTCTCCGTTAAAGGGGATTAAGTAATGGCCCTCAGTCGTCAGCAGTGCAAATTGATTTACACACGTCTGGGTCAAGCCAGCCAAGTGGATTTAAAACCAATCTTCTAACCATCAAAACTACTTTCATCTAACGGCTTCAGAAATCAACATATCTCCAGCGCAATGAAATCTTCTTTTCCCTGGTTACAGTCGTTATTAAGTTACTCTCCAGCACGCAGTCGCTCTCTGCTGCTGTCCAGGCCCTGACATCCACGCCAGAGACGCTGTGGCGAGGAGACAATCCCCATGAAAATTGTATTATTCTGTCTACAGACACACTATCTTATCCACCAGTTCCTTGTTGAGGGGACTGAGAATAGACGAACAGGCGAGTTTATTTCATTCCTTAAAAACGTCTCTCGTTGGAGTTTTTTTACTCACTCCGTTAACTGGAAAGTTAAGTGATTTTTTTGCGCCATTGATTAGTATTCCAATTAAAGCAGGGCTTGAGAAGATTTTCTTCCATTTTTATGTACAGACATTAGAAGCGTCTGGTAATGATACATTGTGATTATCTGTGCCTGCTTATGCCGTCGCCGTCGCCACACTGCATATTTTGTTCACCCCATAACATAGCATAACATAACATAACTGCCAAATAATATTTTTGCTTTAGTGTAGATTTAAAGAACGACTTTGTTTTGTTTATATACAGGGTTTGAAGATAACCATGATGGGATTTTATTTTACAAAATTTTACTGAATTTTTGCATGTATTTTTACGACGTTCGCCCTTGTATGGCAAACCGTAATTTTTCTTTTGCTCAAAATATACTAAAGAAAGTCATTTGATAAAAAGGCACTCTGAAGTTGAAAATCAGCTTGATCCGATTATCTTAACAAAAGTTATTGTTTTTTTTCTTTCTTTGCGACATTCGCAACATAAGTGTCAAACCATGTTTTTTTATTTTATTTTGTATATGCTAGAATATCTTGTTTGGTGAAAAGTCTGACTTCAAAAGTTAACATTATGTGTTAATTTTCACATTTTGTGGTATTTCAAAATTCTGTTGTCCAACATTTTTAAAATCCAATAAACTATACTGAACTATATAAGGGGTTTTTACATTTTAAGATTGTATCATTTTGTTTTAATAATGATCATGGCAATTATTTGTAACTAAAAATAGTTGTACAACGAAATATAAGATTATACAATTGTAAAATGTATTGAATAAAGTTACTTGAAAAGTTATTTAAGTATTTAAGTGAGTTCAAATGATATTTGGTACATTGGGAATCTTTAAAACTCATTAAAATCCTATAAAATAATCATGCTTAAATTTTTAGACGTATTCAGCGCTTAGGATATGAATGTCTTTGAAGATTTGACAGTTCTCAGTTTTGGGACAGTCTTTTTTTTACGCGTCTGGTGTACAGTATAGGACTTTTCTGGTTAGTAGATTAATCTTGCTATCTTTGAACATATTTGTGAAGTAATGATTTCGACACCTCATTTATTCTGCAAGCTTGTTTTGTATTGTTTGAAATATTGACAGCTTCATATGGAATGTCAAGATGATTTTTCATGCTCGTTTCTAACCTGTTTCAGTTTTGTCACTTTATTTCTTTGTTAGAACCGATTTAGGTCTTATACATTGTACTGCCAGAAATGATTAGAAGCTTGCACAAAATATTATGGGTAATAGGTATTATTTAACATTTGAACCTTTGAAGAATGGATAAAAATAAGTCATCTAAATGAGTAAGCCAGAAGCGATTCCTGAAATTAGATAGAGGGAGCTGCTTGGATTTATGTCGTCCGTCACCTTTAAAGGAAAGTTTTGGATAGAAAATTGTGACGTAAGAACTGGGGTTTCGGCTATCGCTTGGGTGTAGTAGTCAAAATGGAAAGAAAGAGACGGTCTCTATTAGAACACTCACTATTCACTGACACACACACAAGCGCTTCTTGGCAGTTTCACGGAGGAATCCTCTTCCAAGGAAATCACGTGTAGAAACGCACAATACAAATTATTGCTCTTTTCACTAGTCTTAGTTAATGTGGTTTGCTTTTTTACATATATAAGATAACTAATAGTAATATTTTTCCAACTTTGTGATTTATAGACACTATTTGCTAAGTGTCTGTATATTTGCCAGTCTTGCTGTCTAGTTATCATTATTGTTTTATTGCAATAGGTGTTCATTGCTTCTTTATTGTGGCTGTTTTATTAATCATTTAATAAAAAAATATTTATATATAACCAAGTAAAGGAAGGATATATGATTAATAGTTTATTAAACGTGATACACCACACAAAATGTTGCTTCACAATGTTGCCTGCTCACCGTAACTGAATTCAGACAGCCCCACACGCATGATATGCATCATTTCGTTTCTGCAAAGACGAGGAAATTTGGCATGAACTGCTGACATATCAGACACAGAATATGTTTTAAAGTAATGGCATTTTATGAAGACGCTTGGGATCTTAACAAAGGGTGTCTAAATTAAGTAAGAAATAATCTTATCCCAAAACGAAGACATCAAAATCATAAAAACCAGCCTTGCATGAAGGAATAACTACAAGTGTATGAAACGTGACGGGAAATAATGTCTTCACCTCGACCTTTAAAAGCACTTGTTCTGTAGAAGCCAAGGATAATGATCCGCTAAAGTGATATCACAAAAGTCTTGTCTAGTCGCCCTCCTTAAAGACGGGACTTGTATTCCATCTGAAAGAAGAATTGTCACGTTTTCCTTACAACCGAAGCCTAGGCTAGTGTCACTAAACTGGGTTCTTACAAAGCTATCTTCTTCCTCAGCAATTTTCACGGAAATACCACTCCTACTTCCAAATGTCAAAGTGTTTTCAATGACGTTTCTAGGAAAATGTAGGGTCAAATGTCTAGGAACCTTTTTTTATAACCAGCTTAACGCGTAAACATATTAAATGTATAATTCCTGTAAAACATTTTGTTAAAGATAAATAGCGGCGAAAAGAAGCTGAAGAATATGTAAACTGCCGCTTTATGCAATTCGCTTATTGATTTCAGATCTTCGGAATATCGGATCCTCGGAACAATAAACCTTCGGAATATCGGATCCTCGGAACAATAAACCTTCGGAATATAGGGTGTACCCCCATCTCAAGGCATAAGTTAAGAAGGCAATACAGCAGTTTTTATATTTTGACATTTTATCATCGAAATGGCATTTTGAAATTACAAAATAACCATGCAACTCCGCACCGTCTTATGCAAACACTAGCTCTTGCAGATTACCTAGCAACAACTGGTGACGTATCTAGGGGTCACTTAGGACACCGCTGGACCGGTGAAACCGTGAGTTAGTTAACAAGGGCGTCATTAATCCAATAATTTGGCTCCACAGTTCTTTGGGCGACCTGGCTATAGTCCGACGGGTGGAGACGGGGCTCGATGGACCGCCTTGATGGCCCTGCACACGCAACCATAATAGCAGGAGTGAAACCACTAAGTATTTACCCTGGAGCACCAAGGAGCAGCATCTGTCTCAGAGTGAACCCCACTCGATTAAGTTACAACAAGCTCGTAGCCAGCAATTCCAAAGGGGGTGGGGGTTCTTTTTCTGAAAAAAGTGGACCTTTTACCACAAAAACTTCATGTACCGAAGATCAGAGAATACCTTTTCCCAGCAAAAGGGGCGGTTCTTTCGAACCTCCCGAACCCCCCTGGCTACGGGCCTGTGCAATATCGTAAGGCAATGGGCTCTGGCTGGCGTCTATGTATCATTTTTACCTATAACGGACCGGAAGAGATGTCGTAAGGGCAAGCCACTTTGAAATTTATCGTTTCAGGGACTGTATGTGAAATATATTTTTCTCAGTCCTTTGTGGCTTTCTCTGTTTTGAGAGAAGGTTATTGGATTTTACTCTCAACATTTGTTTTGACTGTTTTCTACGTAAGCAGCATGGAATAAAAACGCACTCTTCCTAATTTTCTTTTATGTTTAATTGTGCTTACAAAGAAAAAGTCATTACTCCTGTGTGGGTGTATTTTTGTCTGGTGTCATCTGAGCATTCGCGTTGATGTTTTCTTGTCTGGAGTTTTCCGGAAATAAAATTCATTAACAAATTCAGAAGTTACTCTTATTGCAAATACAGCTATTTTGATATTATTGCTATTTACTGAGCACAATTTTAATGTGCCTAGTTGACTTCGTGTGGGTGATGCCAAATGCTTACTTGAATTTAAATAGATCCCGACGAGCCATGTGCAAGTGAGTCTTGAGGGAAATACTGTATAGATATGATGTCGAAAGGATTTTTCGTTTGGACAGTAAAATTTATGCAGGGGCGGCCCGTGTCTTTGCTCTTTTAATATATGAAGAAATTCTTTTTCGTGAAAAAGAAAAAAAAATCAGACGTATAGATAGGCACAACACCTTATCGGCTCTGCTGAATATGAATTTATGATTAAAATCTCTTTATCATTCGATAAAAAACAAAAAACAATCTAAAATATAGAAAGACAGGAAAAAATGTCTATCTACTGAATATGAATATATAAGGCCTCAGCAGTTTGTTCTAAACCCCGAAACTCAGGTTGCATGCGCAATGCATGGTGAAATTACAGGAAATAGAAGTCATCATTGAAATGACTACTGTGCTGAAATGCGTCCCCGTGCGTAAAGCTGGTCCCCTTTAGGATGCTCATCTCATACGTAGACATTTAGACAAGTAGAAATGTGTTCATTTTGTCGAATAAATATCTCATTTTCCATCCGTGTACAATCCGTGGTAACACTTATGAAAAGTGAGAAGTTATAAAAAGTGCAAGATTGTTTTAAACAGTGATGATAAATTTATCAAAATATTTTATTTTAAAACAGAAGCTTGGAAAATGATCTAGAAGCTTGGAAAATGTGTAACATTGAAAACCTTTATTACAAAAGCAAATTCGGACTACTTTAAAGTTATTACTACAACTCAATAAAAATAAACAAGAAGCTTTTAAAATTAAAAGATGGACCCTTTATATATGTGTAACCAGAAACCAGAAATGGAAGTTATTCACTGAAATTGTGTGTTGATCCTGGATATTCCCTTATTCTATTAATCTAAAATACTTTTGTTGTATTGATATCAGGTTTGAACAAAAGAGAACTGAATACATTGTTTATACATGTATTATCAATATGTTACTATTTCATTTGTAGATTATTTCATGTAGATAAGAAATACCACACCGATATGTCTTAAAGTAAAAAAAAACTTGACACAGCAATCTTTGTCGGGAAGATTTGCCTGCTAATGTAAAGCTGCAATTTGACTGGGGACAAAAAGGGATTTGAGCAATTACCATTTTTGTTTGTAATGTCCACTGTTGGTACAGGCTGATTGTGACCAGGCCTCAAAATAGAAAAAAATATTATTACCCTAAGGAAAAGCGGCGTCTGACCTCATAAGGGTGACCTGAATTGCCAAAGGATTGGGAGGAGATGCGACCACAACTGTCGTCTGTCTGGCTCAGACTTCGTCCTCCAACTGGGTGGCGCAATTTGAACTGCGTTATACTTCCCTGGAAGGGATTTATAAATGTCAAAATATGCTTAATGCCTAAGAAAATGGGGCCGATACGTGCAAATTGTGGAATGAGAAAAATTGTGTAAACTTTGATGCGCATATGAACTCAGTGTGATTGCGATGCTGAAAAAATTACCAGTGACATATACTGCCGCATCTTGTCTGTACACACGGGGACTGGTGCTGAAAATAGAGTATTCCATGCAAATACCTGACGAAATAAAGCACGGCACAACTTTTATCCTCCGTTAGTAAAAAAATTAAGTAACACCTAGATGCATCTTTGGATGCTTTGATTGAGGCGATCCGAGGGTAATTTTCAAATTACATAATGAGTAAAGGTATCTCAAACCAAATTAAATGAAATTTCTATCCAAGCTTGCTCCCCCCCCCCCTCCCATTTTTTTTCCAGGCTATATCGGACAAAGGTCTTATAAGATAATATATATTAAAATTTAATGGGCTATGATTGGAAACACATAAAATCACTGATTATGTTATGTAAAAAGTTAGAATTCAAGTTTTAGAAAGCTTAGATAGAATTGTTGACATGCACCCAGTGACCTCAACTCGCCGAGGTGTCAGGTAGGCGGCATGGATGAGGTAGTAAGTTCACTGAACTATGTTGACCGACCAATAACTATGTCTGAAATGAAAGCGTCCATAATTGTCAGTCACGAAGTAGAACGAAGCTTCTGTGGCCGGCGTGACAGTAATAGGAGTCCTAGGAATGAAAGCCCAAGGTCTCATGTAATTTGTACAGGTAAGGAATATCCGAGGTATTGGGGTTAGTATATGGGACGGACAGGGAACAAACTACGGTTCCTCTCACACCAGATTGTTCATCTTCAGTTGCTCTACCGCTCGCGGCACAATAAGAACGTCTTGTACTCCACCTTCCTCTATGTTAACCCTGCCTTGGGTCATGATGATCGTTCATGACGGATGAGTTTATTTGTGACATGTCATTGGACAGGAAGGGCATTAAAACCCAGCATGCAAGTTTTATGTACTAATACGTACGGGTTTTTATTTATGTGTACAATTGATTAGCTTATGATTTAAATGGTTATTATATTGTTTAATATAATAGACGCACATTTTTAAAGATTAACATTTAAAGTGTTGGCACGACTAAGCAAAAAAGGGCAGCCCAAAATTGACCTTTTCCTATTTCCGCAATCATGTTGTCAACTTTCTGAATAGAGAAGTTTGTAATGTTGTATGTTGTAGTTAATCGGTCACTAATATACAGCCAATTAAACTGGCTTAGTATTTTTCTTAGTTAAGACGTTTTCAGTAGACTAGTAAAACTCAGAAGGTAGAAGCGGCTTCGCTAATAGAAACTGCCAAGAGCAAATGTCTTTTATACAATGCCTACATCAAAGAATTTCAACTTTTGAAGTTTCTTTGCAAATTGTTCAGTTACTAATTACTAGCGACTAGGAATAAAAATACCGCAGGCCAGTTCAGACCACCCGCAGAGATGACGATAAATTTCTTGCTATATCCGACTTTAATTCAAAAAAATGTTTTATGATTTTAAAAACTTCAAAGCATTTCACTGAGAATGAACGCTGACAGGAGGGTGTTGGATGTTCAAAATTGTTTTCTTAATTCGGGGTGGTCTGTCCTGATTTTTTTTTTTTTTTTTGCTTGTTTATTATTAACAGACACCAGTTTTGTTTAGTTTTTCTCCTTGATTGACTCTTCGTTGTTATTTTTTCATATGAATTATGATTAACGAAGTCAAAGAATTACTTTAGGTGAAGGGAGTGACATCCCAATAGTAGCATCTTAAGTCATGAAGCTGGTTCTTACATGCCTTTGAGCATTTATTGGGGGAATAAAAACGTTATAATTACATATTTCTTTTCATTTTATTTTCATTTTGTTATCACAATTTATTAGCTTTATTGCATAATTACCTTTACTTTCCCCGTGACGAATATCAAGGTGACTCCCTTCGCCACAAAGTTTTCATGTAATTATTGAACAGAGCAAAAAGTGCCTCTCTATTTCTGTAGTATTATAAATTCGCTTTTTGCTATAGATTCACTGAGGCTATCTTACACAAGCAATCTTTTAATAAAAAGAAATATTTATATCGCACAATATGCAGTACATACTTTTTGTGATTGTACCAATAAAAATGTATATATACATGTAGCTAAGCGATATGGGAGAGATTCTTAATATGAGTAATGTATAGGAAACAGCTGTCATAAAATTCTGTTGGTCACAATGCAAACAAAAGAAAAATGATCTAAACAAGATCTGTTAGAGATAAATTATGACTGAGAGCTTGATTTAAAAGTGACAACCTGAAATATTATTTTTGTGCGGTTTTGTAGTGATTTGTGAAGAAGGCTCAGAAGTTTTGATTTGTCTTATGAGTCATGTACGTTTAATTATGATTACATCATCAAATTTTGTTGCGTCGATTAAGTTACGTTCATATTAGGACTATGTCGCCGTTGGTGTCGCCATTCATTTTCCTGGGATTTTTCTTCGTAAACACCTACAACATGCTACTTATTATACTCAAACTTAAAAGAATGATGCAAAGGGCTTAGAAACAATTCAAATACCAGATTTTATTGAAAGCTTTTTAATAAAAAGAGGACGTGGGCCAGAAACAGAACTGCTTCACCGTATCGTCTATGTCGAAAACCCTTTCCTTAAAAAAATTAGTAAACAAATAAAAGATTTTCTGTCAAGCCGCAATCCCTTGGTAAGGGTTCCCAGTGGCTGCTAAAAGAAAACGGCAAACAACAATCAGAGATATCAGGACTCTTATTTTACCTACAAGACATGGACAATTCGACCTGTTTAAAGATCTTGCTGCACCATGGGTTACAACGTGGGTCAACAGTCGCTACCGGTACAGTTATAGGAAGACTAAGGCTTTCTCATGATCATATCCAAAAATGAATTACCAGACGATTGTACTTATATCGATGAACGAAAGAAAAGCAGGATGAGCTACCAGAACGCAGAATTAGACCCTTTAAGATAATTAACCAATGCCCGAGCTCTTCTCTGATGAGTTCAGGTTCCATTTTTCCTATTTTGGAAATGAATGACTAGGCGTTTAGCGAGACCCTCGAACCCTCAAAGTAAATTTGATAAAAATGTAATGGTTAATTTATCACCAGAAATTTATCATCGTCGTAATGGTATGGAATTGTGATGCATTTGCTACCGGGGCGGGAGGTGGCATTGTTAATTAAGTGGCAACGTGGACAACTGCAACTGCACACGTTTTGGTTGAAAAACTTTTGACGCCATTTAATAGCATATATAAAGATCGCAAGTACCAATTTGGTCGTTATTTTCTAACCTCTACCAGAGCCACAAATAGATTTTTCACTGAATATTCACAGATGTATCTCTGGGTAATTATGTGGAATTTTTTGTACTGTGAAAAAAATATATATATATATATATATATTCGATCTTTAAAATTGAATGGATCATGAGTAAATTGAAGTTGAGTTGACATTGGGTATTCAGGAAAATTCAGAGTATTATTAAGGAGTATTCAGGAATATCGAAAGCATGGATTAAATCACTAAAATGTGATGCACCTATGTCAATTCTTGTAATGATTATGGCGCCGCCATTGTAAGCAACCGGTGCACTGTGGTAGATGATGGAAAAGTTCTCTTAGGTCAGCATTTGTAGGACTAATCTCATCAAATATGTCTTTTTATGAATATTATCGACATTATTGCTTGATACCACATCTTTAGGTTTACAGACGTCGCTGAATAATTGCTTTCGTGAGTTGTAGACACTCTTTTTCCATGGAGCCATTTTTTCCTCTCGTTTTGTTGTTCATGAGACATATTGGCTCTCAACTAATTAAAGCTTAATGGGTCTTTAATCTAGGCAGCTCAGTTAGTCTCAGTTAGTCTGCTTGCGTGGCTTATTCCATGGATGTATCACAAAGAATATGTGTTCCACGGTTCGCAGGTGATTGGAAAACATTAAACGCGCAAATTGAAAGCAGACCACGAACTTCGTGCAGCAGACGACAGCGTAGTGCTAATGGCGCTTGTCAGTTTCCACGTTCCATAACCTCGCACAATGAAAGGGACTTCTTTTTGCAGGTGAAAACCCAATGAGGCGGAACGTTGCTGTTGCCGCTAGTCTATTACTAGGACATTGAGGTCGACGACGTGTGTCATTTTTAATGGCCCTGCGGTATTGAAACAATGGCAATGAACGCTACAATAAACAGACTTATGTGAGGAACTGAGGCATGATACGAGACGTTTCATGGCCCTGTAACGAATGTATAGAATCAAATCAATAATGGTGAACTGTGGCAAATCCCTAACAAATGTCATGTAGGTTTTCTTAAACGTAAAAGCTTAACTTCTACAATTTTTATTCTGTGCGTAAAATGCGCTTGTCGTGAGTTGGATAATTATAAGTTTTGTTAGATAATACTTTAAAGAAATATATGATACTAAAAAATGAAATACATGATCCAACTACACAGCTTATGATCCAAGTACCAAGCTAATGAACGTTTTGGCTCATATGAGGTTTTAGGAATTTTAAATGATTATGCGTAATGCACCTCTAACTATAATTTTAACGCGGTTTTGGCACGTATTAAATTGGCAAGGGAGATATTTATTTATTTATTTATTTATTTATTTATTTATTTATTTATTTATTCGGTACTAGTAAAATTTTACAAAGAGCTATGGTTTACATAAATTTTACATAGAGGTTAATGGTTTTTTTTTTTATTCAAGGGTTCATCGGTCCGAAGATTCTATAGTGAACATTCGGACCAATGGACCTTCGGATTATTGAACCTTCGGACCATTGCTACGGCCCCATTATATCAACAGATATCCTGTTTTACCTGATACCTACACACTTATTTTAAGGAACACTTGATGGGTTTGAAAATCACCCAAATGCTTATTTTGCCATCTACAGCTTCTTATAAAACCTTACATACACCTTAAAAACAATTTAACACCTTAAATAATTTTTTTGGATTGTACCTGATGTTGATATTTCCATCGGAGCTTAGGGAGATGGTCGCTGGTTATAATAGCTCGCCAGTCATCTTAAACTAAATCAATCTTTATAAATTCAATCAATGGTCGAATCCAAGTGCAAAGAGGGATAGAAAAATGATTCGTGAGACCGAGGAAATTGCTTATTTTCCCAGGGAAAATCCATTTTGGCAAGTAAGTCTCTTTAATATTGCATAAAATATCGACATAGGCACACCCTACTTGTTTGCGTTAAGGTTACCATGTGCTGGCTACAGCTTTGGTTCAGTACCTGGTTCAGTTGATGCCATGTGAAATTTGGGTCGGAAAAAAATAATTTAATAATTTGATAAGTATCTTATTACTTAAAAATCTTCTCTCTCTCTCTCCATTATTCGTGCGATATCACTTTAGTGTTTCATGGATATTAATGTTTCATGACCATGACTGCACTTGGCATGTAATGTCTGCATTCACAAAAGCCGAGCAGACAGATAACACGGGCTTGACATCGCCTTGGCTCCAGTGAACGAGGACAAACTCCGACAAAACAAAACGCTGCATTAAATATCACGTCTGGGGTTGGCGGCGGGAAAGGCAAAATGACTGCTTCATTCATGCTTTAATCACCAGGCGATATCATTCTTGTCATGGGTGTTTTTTTATTCAAATAAAGTATTCTGAAGTTTTCGTGTTATTAATTTGGTAACCATATTCATCCCTCACTGTTCATTATAAGATGTTTTATGCGATTAAAAGACTTACATCATTTAATGTAAACCCGCATGAATTTCGTTATAGTTATTTCATACTTTCAAATATTAAAAAAAAAATTTTAAGTATTTGACTTTTATGCTATTTTTCATAAATTATAGAAAACATTAAAAATGTATTATTTAGTATCATTTTTACGCTACAAGACTGAGGAAATACGTTTTGCTACGAAGTCACGGCTGTTAGTTGATTTCGTGCGTCTCTCTATCTCTCTCTCTCTCCATTTTCCCAGATGTTTCAAACGAATGTTTTAGAGGGTTTTATTTTCATTTATTGTCTTTTCTAATTGTGGCATAGGCCTATCTGACTATGTCCAGTGTAAACAAATGGGTTGTAGGACGACACTGTTAGCGCACGAATTAATTTCTATAATGGAAAATTTATCAAAATGTTTGTCGTTATTTTCCTCGTTATCTATATTATTTTCGTTTCCAGATTTTGGGAGTTAGCCAAAAATACTGCACAGTAAAAGCTGTAAACAAATCATTATTATCATTAATGCGTTGTTTATGTAACACCTAATTGCTTGGCTAGACACACGTCAGTGTCTTTTACTTAAAAGGAAGGCTCGTAAACATTAATTTCACCATCGTTCATACAAGCAGATCAACCGGCAGACAAATTAATGCCACCATTATGGAAGAAGAGAGAGACATTGAGACTGGAGAGAATTACTGGCACGAGTATTGACCGGAGGTGTTCAAGAGATACGCATTCAATTTTGATCTAAGTTAAAGGAATACTTTAAAACAAAACTACACAATTCTCTCTGTCTCACTAAATGCGTATATGGACGCGCTCGGTAACACACATATACCTGCTTGCAAGCACGCTAATTATGCAGAAGTAAGAATGCTCTCCCTCGCACTCTCCAAGTTACACATCATAAGATAATCGTTAATCGAACATTCTAATTAATGGTAGAAATCACACTTATTGAATTAGTCGACCAGGTCGAGATGTTAAAGGTGTAGAGAGGTGGGGGGAGAGGGGGGGGCAGGTACCTGGTTATCTTAACCGGCCAAGATATACCAACATGTTGATGCTTGTTGCATACCAATAAAAAGCTTATTTCAACAGCTATTTATTTCATATCATTATTTTCTTACGTAATGGTTACGTAAGGAGATATAACACTCAATAGGTTTCCTTAGCCTGATCTTTATACCTTAAAAATTAAAAGTCCACTAAACATACACGTTTTGACAGCATTGTTCATTATCCCCCCCCTTTGGCATCAACAGAAATGTGCCACAAATCTTTACTGTGAACTATTACGTAATAAAAATAATGATATGAAATTATACGCTGTTGTAATAAGCTGTTTATTGATATGCAACATGTCGGTATATCCTGGGCGGTTATGAAGATAGCCACGTTCCTGGCACCCCGTCTACGCCTTTAAGATGAAAAGGACTGTTGTATAGAGGCTAGAAGCTGTATAGAGGCTAGTCAGGTTTGGCGTCTTATTTCTCGTAAAAAAAGTATTTCGTTGATTATCTAACTGGCTCCAAGGTCCAATTTTCAGAGACCTCCAATTAAATTGTAGCGCCTTAATGTTGTTCACAAATCCTCTTGGAGACTCGTCTGTTTTCTTTTTTTTTTCTTCCCTGGGGTGCTGGGAGATATATAGAAGTTTAATGGCCGAACTGACAATGATTTCAAACACAAAAAGATTATGTATACTGAACAGAAATAGGTCATCGGTACACTGAATTTTCATGTTTAGTTTTTCCTGGGCAGCCAACTGAAGCCTGTTGAAGAGGCTATCGGCATTGGTGCCCCTTACCAAGACAGTTGAGAGAAACACAACAAACGCCAACCTCAAGTTACCGCTGTCTTGATTAACCCTCGTCTTCATTTACCTCAGGCCGAGATAAAACAAACACAAAGAAAGCTCTCAATAAATTAATGTGGAGCACGTTTGAATTCACCTGCTGCCACGGTTAAAGGACAGGATTGAGGAAATGATAAACTTTTTGTGAAGTTCCATTTTTGCTGAAATAAATTTCAATGACCATCATTTTATATACATATAGAATTTTCATGACAATGATGACTAGTTTTAATACGTAATAATGCTAAAACATTTTATCCTATGAATATTGTCATTTGATGATAATAACACAACAAATTTATAACATATTTAATACCATTTTATTCAATAGAATGGCTGAAGAAAGGATCAATGAAAATGACCCTCATCTTTTATACATTTTACATTTCTATATCCCCACTTTCATAGGCTGAAATGTATCCAAACAGCCCATAAACTTAGGGAGGACTCCCTCTGTACAAGAATTCTCAAACAGTACAACTGTGTAGCTTTTAATGAAGGCCCAACCCGCAGTTCATTAAAAAATATAGTTCATATATTTACACTGTACAACAGTAAATTGACATTTAAAAGAATGTCAAAGTTTTGTAATTGAAATTATTTAAATAATATAGTTCACAATAATCTATTTAAAATAAGGTCGTACTGACCTCTAAGACCAATAGTGTTTTCAATGTTAAAGAGATAAAGAAAATAACTTCCAAAGCAAGATATGGAGACATTATAATGGGAATCAACCAGCTCATGGCAACAGTTGCCATAGAAATGGATATCAATGAATGAAATCGGTTGACAAAAAGTCTGAGTATGTGTGAATTGATTAATTTCAGAATAAGGCTTCAAGTTACAAAGGTGTACCAAAGACATGGGTGTATATTCTACGTAACTACGATTACAAACAATGCACTTAAAGAAGCTAATATATGTGTTAGGGTTAGAGACTCGTAGCAGGCATGTAGATATTCTTAGTACCTATTTCCTCTATCTGTTTTAGCACCTAAGTATGACTTAAATCTGAAGACTAGTGGTTTTCTTGCACATTAGACAAAACCTGAACACACATTATGACTGAAATTTAAATGGCTATCTAAATGGAATACTGACAAACACATATGGATCATTTCTTGTCCTTGGAGAGTTGCTCCTTTTTAAAAATAGAAAACAATACAGCTATTTGTTAAAATTTACTTACATTTCTTTTGAGAACATACAAAACTGTTCTGTTGTTCACTCAAACAACACCACCAGTGTTTAACCAAACCTACACATACAATGGTGTTTCTATTACAGTCAGATGCCATATCAAGAAGACAATACCTGGAGTATTGTGACAAAGAAGAAAACATCTCCAAGAGGACACCATCAACAACAACAACAAAAAGGTAAATCATATAAGGAAAACAATTGTCAAATACGTTACCTTTACTGGGATATGTTGAATTAGTTGTGAAATAGTTCACTGAAGCCTGTTCAAAAAACATTGTAGGTTGGACTTTCACTCTATAGTATAGAATCAACTACTAAGGTGAGACACAGACACCTAAGAGCATTCTGATGAAGACAATAACAAGCATAATTAGAAATCATACCTAAATTTTTAATTCTGCAGTGCAAGATGACCTTATGCTTATTGCGGTTGACTGTATTAGAAATTTAATTTGGTTAAATGAAAGTGGACTTTTGCCAAGAGTTGGGCATACAAAGAATTTCAATTTTGAGAAGTCGGCAACACACCTGCATTAAAACATCAATTTATCTAGTCATTGTTTTTAATTAAGACAATTTTGACTTTACTAATCATTTACTGTAAGAAATATGAAAGTGAAAATACCTTTTACTTTGCAACAGCGAGTAGGAAAAAAAAACAACAAAAAACAAAAGCAGTATCTATTTCACACAGGTTGTAATATGATATGGGTACTGCTTAGAGCAGGGCAAATGCAGTAGTTGCGTCATTGCATTGAATGTGAGTGTTTCCCGTCTAGAAATAGGTCAAATCTACAGCCTCTCTGAGGAGAAGTAGTAGAAATGTGTGTTGAAGGCAACGTGTGCATGTCTGTGTGCATGTGTGTGTGTGCGTGCACTTGTGTGTGTGTGTGTGCATACTAGAACAAATTGCACTGTTTTCATCTCAATATAAATTACAATGTAAAAATGTAGGTTACTATGTACAATATAATATAATTGTATACAAAATATTCATCTGAAGGTATCTGCAACAACACTAAGTCCAGCAGATATCACCACCTTCAGTTAGTGCAATGGCCTCATTCAGTATGTGCGTGATTGGTCAGATTTATCAGACTGCTAGCCCCTTCCTCTGAAGGGGTAAGAGGCACTGCAGTTAATCCCCTCTCTACAGATGCCTATCCCCTGAATTCTTCACTCTCGGGGTACCTGTGAACCAGACAGCTTCACTGCCATTTCAAGGTGATTTTATAGTTTTACCACAGATTCCACATCTAACAAATTTCTGCACTACCATACCATTACATTGTGTTTTAGCACATGTATAAATACAGGTTTCCAGTCTATGCTACCAATGAGTCCTGGCGTCTGTCATTCAAGGTAAATGACTGAACACAGTCCTTTTTTTCATTTATTATAATTACATACTATTGTTTTTAACTCCTAGACTTAAGAGTAAAAGATATTTTTATAGCTGTTTTTTTTTTTATTCAAATGAATGTGACAACTGTCAAAATATAAGATTGAAGGAGGAATATATCACCTCATGAAAAGGAGACAAAGAAACCTGAACTTTTTTTTTATGCCAGACAGAAAAACCTGTAAATATGTCCCAAAACACAAGATATAATGGTATGGTTGTGTAAAATAGCGGTGGGTTGTGCAGAAAATAATAAGATATGAAGAACATGTAATGCTAATAATCACGTGCAGCAGTTAACCAGCCTGACTCTTCTCTCTCCTGATTTTACCTCCATGTCATATTTGAACAATGCATAGTAAAGGGCACTTGGCTATGCTTCTGTCCTTCCACACAGGTTCAGTCATGGTGCATTCTGTTTCCATTGCACCCTATTTTGTGCTCAAGTAAGCTCCCAGTTGTTAAATCCCTGCCATATATATCAAAATAAATATATCCTCCACTCTGTCTTATAACCCGTGGTTTGTGAACTCCTGTCTGTGGTTACATCCCTGACATTTTCTCTTTTCTGTCACATCTTACATCAAGATGCATACAATGAAAAATCCCTCCGCAATTTTCCTTCCTGGCAGTTCCAATCTATTCCACTAAAATGCAGAATATTTTGCTCAATTTAAGCAATCATATTTTTTGCGTAGATTTCTTGTGTCGTAAAATACTTTTGGTAGCATTCTGTGGGTACAGACTGTGGCAGTGCTGTCTAGGAGGTGGGGGGGGGGGGGATCGGTGGGATCAGGGAAGAGGCTGTTTTCAGGGTGGGGAGTGGGAGGTAGGCAACAACCCATAAGCCACACTGTTATGCAATACGATTATTTTCCCTGCAATTGCAATGCTGATATAAGTCATACATCAACAAGTCATAGTAAATCCAAGCTGTGTGATATTTCTTTTCAGACTGCAGATGGTAAATCCTATGGGTTCTCCTTACATATGCCATCAAATTATGTACCATATCACTGGTTGTATTCCCAGGTACACCTCATATCACCTCTTCACGTTTAATAAAACTTCTATCCAACACGGACATGAAGTTATAAACTGTCTTGAGTAACTCGGTCCCCAGCCTTTAGCAAAACTGATCTGAATAGAGTTTGGGTTGTATGGGCCATCAGACGTAGGCCGTCGAGTCTGTTCCAAAAGGTGCGATAAATCATAATCAAACATTTTCACAGCATATCCAGGTAACACTTTATGTACCATCAACGTCCGCACACAGGGAGGATCCAGCGTTGGTGAGTTGACAAACACTGGGTATTCAGAGCGATTGTACAACCACACTCCGTCCCCCTCTTTACTCAATGTCACACCAATGCCCACTTTGTTTCGAGTTCTTTTCACTGAATCCGAAGCAGGAGTCTCACGCTGTAAGACCCCTAGGCACATTCCATCCCCATGAGGTAGTTCTTGAAATATGTTCACAGTTTCCTTGAAAACGGAAAAGAGGCGACCAACTCTTTGCCGCAGCTCCCAGTAGGCTATATGGCACCAGTGCATCCCATGTCCACCACTGGAGAGTGTGTCCCCTGGAATGACAAGACAGCACATTCAGATCAACTATAACTACACACAAGGTGAAGATGATTAATATAAACAACTTGTATCAAAATAAATTCCTTTCTTTTCCACTTATCTTATGTTAAGTTAAAAATACACTGAGTTACTTTCAACAATCCTGTTACAAATATGGAAACTGAATACTAACATCTGTGGGGAATCGAATCAAATCAAGATGGAGCTCTACATGCTTAATCAAAATCCAAATTGCAATATGCCATAAAAACAAGACTGAAGTCAATATTGGACAAATATTGACTCTGGTTAAAGAGGATGTCTTTTAGCTTGGGTATATTACTGTCCCTTACAGGAATTAAAACCTTTCCTCATATAAAGGGGAATTTACTAATTACTTAAACCCTATCTTATACAAAAATACATGTTAAGAAAACAAATTTTATTCCAGTGTTTCTGTTACTATCAATAACTTAAATGTGCCTTTTACAAGCTACTCAAATTTGCAGCTTCAGCTAGTAAAATGTAACTGCAGCTGAATACGGTAACATTGTAACTGGATAGTAAATAGTTGCATTATTAGTGGTAATGTATCAGCAAAGCTATGGGTCAGACTGCATTGGTCATTATTTTAAAGGCAATCAAGTTACAACATTCCTGCTGTAGTCAAAAGACATGATCAATATAACCAGCAACCTGAAGTCAATCAGCAGCTTAATAACAGAAGAAGCTGAGAGAATGAAATCATTGAGGCAGAAATAAACTGCCAACACTGCAACAGTACCAGAGAAAGACCATCTTAGTCTATCCATTGTCTCATCCACAAAATACATCAATAATTGACCAACATCCCCATAGAGTAGTGGATCTCTGAAGTCAGATGGGGTGGTTTGCAAACCTGTAAAAAATAGACTGTTTTCAGGGGCAGATGGAAGCCATCTTCTGGGTCTTTTGGAAGACAGTCAGATATTAAAGTTTACATTGACGGGCATCTAATTTTTTTTTTTTTTTTGACGGTCAAAAATGGAGGATGGATCAACATAGATCATTTGGAAGACTCTCAGAAAATATCCACCCCTGGTTTTGTGTTTTAATTTCACATCAAAGAAATGTCCGACTATACTGGAGTTCTATTTTTCATCACCTCAACCCTCACAAAAATCTTGAATTATTTAGTTTGCTAACTTTCAAATATTCGTTTCATTTTCTTTCCATCCTTTGATACCAGCCCTACAAAAGCCTGTAGGAGAAGTCAATTAGCCATTAGCCTACACCATATAGTCTGCATTCTCTTCACCAGAAGGCTAACTTAAATAAGAAATCAATCTGCATTCTATGTAAAAACAATACACTACAACTGACTGTGACTAATCTTTTGACTGCATACATGAATAGCCCAATGCCCATGCTTGCTGGGCTGGAGTGGATCCAGTGGCATGGCTGGCCTACTATTATAGGCCTTATAAACGGATTGGTCATTTACTAACATTACCCGCAGATCTTATAGCACTAACACCCATATTAATCACATAACCCACAAATTAACCAGCACTACCAGACAGATGAATGTTAAGGCTAGGAATTGCTCTGGTAATAGTAAATACTTTTATGGTGTGTTGGTTAATTTATGGGTTATGTGGTTAATATGGGCATTAGTGCTAAAAGATCTGTGGGTAGTGTTAGTAAACACCTAATCCATTTATAAGACCAGTTGGTTAGGTGATGTTGGCTGGTGGTGCTTTCAAGGTCAGTTTGAAGACATCAGTCATGGAAATGAACGCCTCCTCAAGACAGTATGGTAAAACTTTTAGCATTAAACCAAATAAGAACCAGATCCTATACGCACTACAAACATGTCACTCCTTTAGAGTCTGCATAACTTGGCATCACCTGTTACAGCTACAGGTGTCACAACATTGGACAGTCAATAGCATATTAAGAGAAACATGAAAAGCATTTTTCTAATGTTCAAGATGCAAAAGTTGCAACAGGTTGTCAGGCGCTGCTCTCTCTATTATTTAGTGGAGCACTTATGGGAAGGAAGGAAAAAGAGAGAAATGTCCACTTATCCAATATGTTGCTAAATGAGACACACCAGTACAGTGGGACTCTACTGACCCATATCTTTTCTCTGCCAAAACTTCTACCACCTAGCATCTCAAATCTGAAATGTTGAGGAACTCTCTCTGTGCATGTGTGCATACATGGTGTCAGTTGTGTCTACTTCACCTTAAACTGGAGAGACCAGGTGTAAGGGCCAGTGTTTTAAACCTACCCTAGGTGTCTTTTCATTAGTTTGGAATCAAAACTACCAGTAACAAATCTCACTTCACCAACAGTGTCCATGGCTAGGTACTGGCTGCATCACACAAAGGTCAGACACTAAACTTATTGCCTCTTTTCCAACTGAATTATCTAATAAATATAAGTTCCTGGAGTGTTTATACCTACCTAGGAATCAAAGTAAGGAAAAGCTTTTAGAGCGATTACAATCTGTGACAGTCATGACAGCTGATGTCTTTTTGTGGCTATAATCACATTATGAGAGCACTTCTGTGGCTCCTGCTGCCTAGAGCCTGGCAGACTGCTGACTCCACATCAGCTATGCCAATACTCTCTTACACAAGGCTCCTGCTGCCTAGAGCCTGGCAGACTGCTGACTCCACATCAGCTATGCCAATACTCTCTTACACAAGGCTCCTGCTACATAGAGCCTGGCAGACTGCTGACTCCACATCAGCTATCCCATATACTCTCTTACACAAGGCTTCTGCTGCCTAGAGCCTGGCAGACTTCTGACTCCACATCAGCTATGCCACACGGCTCTTACACACGGCTACTGGCTTCGAGCTAACTACAGCACAGCCCTCTTGAAGATAAAATTATATACGCAACTCTACAAGGTTAAAACTGGAACTTCATTTTCACTCCCATCCATTTATTCTTACCCACAAAATACTATGACTGGAATGGTGCTCTTGATTGAATGGACAAGACATCCCAGACCTTATGGAGGAGGCCCCATTTAACATACCAGTGAACATTGTAGATCACAATATAAATGTCCACATATGCTAATCATCAGAGATGGCATGCTCCATCAGAGATGGCATGCTCGGGGGAATGCTAACAGTAGAAGAGTCCTGGTCTGGCCCTAGACTTATCCCTGTCATTTATAGACTTCACTTACAGCTATGTTTTGTCTATTTTAAGATCTGTCAATGTTGGGTCAGTCTGGGAGTTGGTGGTTAGAGGAGCCAATTTGCTAGCATTAAGAAAAGAATCAAACTACAACTCTAAATTAAGCTACTGATTAGTTTCAATAAAAACTGTCACGTCCACTTTTATATTTACCTATACTTTTATTTTATTTTTTTTTCTTTTTGCACAAATATTGTAAGAAGAATTTTATAAATATTTCGCTTCTCTTCAAACCTTTTATGTCTGATGCAAGGGGATGCAAGTACAAGATAAGATTACTCTGCTAGAATCAGATAAAAATATTCTTTCTTTTGAATTTACGAAACAATACAATTTCCTGATATGACCACCTACATTCCACAACTAAATATTCTATGTAAGATCTAAGAGATGACCTCATGGTTTACTGTATGCATAGGCTGTGTAATGAGTGCACAGATGCCAAAATAATTGACTGAAGTCTATTGATTCTGGGACTCTATAACCATAATAGAGGCCAAAGCTCTGTCTGTTGATGATAAGAAGCTTCATACTGACTGGTCGCTACATCTCCATTAACAGCAAGCGCCTATATGATAGGATGTCTTTGGACTGCGTCTTTGGACTACACGGCCTTTGCTTGCAATCCTATACTTATCTTTCTTTTAAAAAAATCTTAAAACAGAAACCAACTTCAATTCCCCCTCTCTCATCTTTTTTAATGTTTCCCCTCACACTTTCTACACTACCCCACTATCTAACACAAGTAACAAGCTCGTATATATTAAGTGTAACTGCTGGTGTCTTTTTAAGATGAATATTTCCATTAGTGTGTCTTTCCCCAGTTGGCAGCCACCCAGTCTCCTTGAAGAAATGAAATACCACGGCGCATTCAGGGCACTGCAGGTTTCTGACACCCAGAACAGCTACCCTCTCTCCACAACCTCACTCAGCAGTGACCAACTCACAAAGCTCTCATTTGAAATTTGTACATTTGAATTATAGTAACTCTGGTTAAATGCACACTACAAAAGGCTTCATCTTCTTTTCTCGATATATGCTTTCTTATCAAACAGAGTATTTATATCTTTAGAAGTGATCCACAGGGTGTTTCCAGTTTACAAAAAACCCTGACCTGCCAGCCAAGCAAGAGGCAGACTGTTTGCAGCTCAACAACTTGATAAGTGGAAATTGGTTTCACTGGAGCCACTGAGGAACATTCCATGTCTTGTTTGGCCTATCAAAACAGAATTTTCTCTCTTATTTTTTCCCCTTTTTCCAGTTAACGGTCTCAGCTTGGGTAATTTCAACAGTGCTAAATAAAATGGGAATGGAGAGAGGATGCAAAATTATCCAAATCAATTAGATGAAAAGATATGCAACCTTTTCATAAGTATGACTTAATTTTGAAACAAGTGAATTGTTTTTTCTTTTTCTTTTTTTCTACTACTATTTTGGAAGAGGTATGGAATGGAAGAAATCTCCCCTATCTTTTCAAAAAAATATTCATCAAACCTTATAATTTCACTTGACAAGGAACTGTCCCTATTTCTTTTTACTATACACAGTCATAAAACCATGAAATACATAAATGAGGGCCTGGAGAGCCTTGTATACCCCACCCCCATTTCACCCAAACACTCAATTTGTTTCTTTCTGTTGGACAGAGGGGGTAAAGGGTTCAGCACTAATTCCTTCCCATATAAATGATTATATCAAGCACTAAACAAACCCAGCTTATTATCACAATAATCTATATACATTATCTTTTCCCATTTCCATTGAACATCTGTACTCAGGGGGCAAAGAGCCAATTCTTTTGTGGTTTTATGAATATCATTTTCGACTTAAGTAAACTAGCTGCTAGATTTGACTGTTTAGGCCCAATCAAATGCAGTTGCTGATATTTGTTCCAATAAATTTGTTACAAAATCTGAAAATTAGCTGCAGTCTTGTTTCCGCACACACCTGTATCAACATTACAGCCATTATAGTATTTAAAACTTTGAAGGCTTCCTGTGAGGGTGGTGTGTCATTTTCTATGTTGTAATTACTTGCAACACATCTTTTCAATGGAAAATATTCAACACCACTGAAGTATAATGCATTTCTTCCTCAGCTGTGGTTGATTATATTTTGATTTAGTGAGGAAAATTTCAATATAAATTCCTGACAAAGTAATGAAATTTGTATAGAAGGGATGTCATGTTTTCTTTGTGGTAAATCTATAATTATAAAACAATGCCAGGAAGGTTATGGAATTTGATATGCCAACCACTGGTCTACAATTTTCCTTTGTTGATCTCATGTTTAATTCCCTTATCAATAAAAGCTGTAATGCAATATTCAAAATTTACCTTGCAGCAGCTTTGAAAAATATCTGCCTTTTGGACCAGTACTTTATTCAATCTGAGATTTTAAAAAAGTAAATTCATTTCTGGTAGAAACATAATATATTCTGTTATTAAAGCTTGAGTGCAAATTATTCCATTACCTTACAAACTGAGCCAGAAGATCACATATAAATGTTAATGTATTTTAACAAGCATATCTCAAATGAGTATCAATAAAACAAATACTTTCAAAGTTTTATCTTGCCTATGGTGAAAAAGTCAAACAAGGCAGATATCTTTTGGATCCACTCTTCCCTTGTATGTCATCACTCGGACTTCTACATAATGAAATGTCTCTATAAAAAGGGATTTCAAGTGAAATTTAATTCTTGTTTTTCTCTCTTTGATTAATTCTTCAGTAAGTCAACCAAATGGGAAAGTCTCCAGTTTCCAGAATCAGGATCTTTTCTTACCATCCCAAAGTAGAAGGATTTTATACACCTATTAAATCAGGTGGAGAGAGTTGGTCTAAATTTAGGAAGAAGTTTGGAAAAAAGGAAGGAAAGGATAACCAATAAATAAGTCAGTAAAACTTAAACAAGTCAGAAAAATGGACAGAACAGAAAATGCTATTAGTTGGTTTTGATATAAAATTATATTATGCCTTACCAATCTCTGTAATACAGTCTTCAGACCCATGAAAATCTAGAAAATGATTATTTGTGAAAAAGGAAAAATTCACCAAAAATAAATCACTTAAAAAAAAAAAAAAGAATTCAATCAGGTTGGATTTCTAACATGCCACATTTTAGCACTCAGACTATGAATCATTTCTTTGAGAATACTAAGTAACACTTTTCTTGTTTTATAGTTTGACAGAGCACAAAATGTTTTAGTTAATTTTGACTCTATGATACATAGTACTTAACATCATGACATTTTGATTATGTACTAATGTTACTTAGGGCAATACGTGAAAAGTAATAAATTCACACACAAAAGAAAGAAAGAAAGAAATACTTCAGTTTTTTTCCACAAGAAATCAGCCTAGTTTTCTAACTCCAGCTGTATTTGAGTACTGGCAATCACTCTTTTAAGTTGGCAGGTAATAAGTAACACAACTTTCCATTTATTGTTTAGGACTAAGGATCCTAGAGAAGTGCATGGCAATAGCAACACTAATGGCGATGACAAAGACAGACACAAGGAAAGTCAGAAATAACAGGCACCCGAAGATGTGAGTTGCTTTTTTGTTGACAACACATATATGGCATATTACTCTGTATGAGACAAGACACAGCAAGAGACTAGGGTGCCCTGTATTCCTCTATCTCCATCTAACTGGGGCAGGACTTCTACTTAGCTATAATGGTAGAACTCCCTGCCATTCCATATGGGTCCATACAACACTACTGACAGTGCTTTGTGCAGGCCTAGTCCTATCCAAACACCACCGTACACTAGTTACACTTCACCACTTAGGATATAAATTACTCTCCCTCAGGGGAGAAATTCTGGAGTTAATTTTAATTAAAATCAAATATTTTCAAAGCCTTTGTTGATCTTGCATTAGGAGGTTCCAAGTCCTCCCAATAGATGGCACTAGAAGAAGTGACTGACTGATGAAGCTGAACTAAGCCTCAGTTAAACATACAAACAATGGGATGTATGGGCTCTCCTAACTAGTTGGCTAGGGAATGAGAAGAAATCTTATTTAAAATCTATCCCTGAGGAGAAGTCATAAAATGGAGAAAAGAAAAACAACTCTGCTCAGCCAGTAACCAGATCACCTTCCAAACACAGTGCTTCATTTCACAGAGTACCCATGTCACTTCCTATCAGCTTAGTGGATGTTGCTGTGGAAACGGCTGCTCTCACTATCAGCCAGTGACACTACAATCAGCCAGGGCTGCCAGGTTGTATTTAGAAGAATGCTTAACAGCAAGGAAGGCAATACTCTCTTTAACAGCAGGAGGGAGACAAGCCTCTTTAACTAGTCAGGGAGACCAATTTGCTTTGACTGAGGAAATAGGGCCAGTAGATGAAAAAATAAAACAAGATGGACCATGGAAAAAGAGAGCCTCAAAATAAAAAGTGATGCTTCACAGGGTTTAACTCACCTAATACAATTTTTTTAAATAGAACAATTTTTCTATTTTTCCACTCATGCTCCCAATCCCCTCCTCAAGTATAAAGCATGCATAACCAGAAGATGTTCAAAATTTTAATTTTGTCCTACTGGGCGGTGCTTTGCATGAAAACTAGCCATTAATTGAACCAGAGGTTAGTGGGTTATGAAAAACAAACAATCTCGTTACACCACAGTCCATTCATTAAAGCTACAACAATTTCCACTTTCCAACCCTGAAGGTCCTGCCATACAATACTGCCCCTATAGAACCAACCTCAATGAATACTCATTTCTTTCTCAAGATCAGTCCAGAACCCTTTGCTCACTGAAGCAACTGCACACTGAAAACCTCCCTTTTTTTCCTTCCAAAAACAAATAAAATTTCATACTTTATTTCTGGTGAAGGGCGCACAATGGAACATTTGAGAGGGTTGCTTATTTAAGCATGACCTGCGTTTTCCCTTACATCTGCGTTATTGTGTCTCTAGTGCATACACGCAGGCAAAGGGAGGATTGGACACTGTGTACAACTATTGAATGGGGATTTGAACCAGTTGAGAGACCTGTTCTTTTTCTATCTCTAAATGCTACAGACTTATGTTGAAATTCTACATTATATAGCAGATCTGAAGTTTTATCCACATTTATCCTCGTTTTCATATACCCAATCACCGATCCATGCCAATTCCATCCCCCTCGTTTTGTCAAATGATCCTACATAAAAGTGAGCGGCAATGCATTAATGTTACTATTCAACCTGTACCATCATTCCCCTCTCTAGTTTTATTATATATAACCAAAATATTAGCCAGTCACCTCTGCACGGAGTAAACTTTCAGGGCATTTTGACAAAAATCTACCAACAAATCAGTCTTCTAGTGGTTGATGAAACCAGGTAGAAACCCATCTCTTAACATAATCAAATAAAATACAGCTAGCAGTATTCTAAATTTGAGCCAGCTATCTTGGTCAGGGGGAAGCACCTTGAGAAGAGATACTTACATAGAGAGTGGCTTTGAGGCTACATTAATTGTGGCACATTTATAATTGAAATGATATAGTCAAACAGTGAAACTGATCCAAATTTCAGGTGTTTGTCTTTGATATGTGAAATGTGCATCATGTCTAACATACACCTAGAAGTGACATACTTGGATAATAATATTTAGCAGAGGAGATCTGCAACCAGTGTCCTCCTTTGGCGCCAGAGCTTATCTATTTATCTTGGATGGATAAGCAAAGTATTGCTGTTATGAAGGCAGGGTAAATGGATGAATGAACCAGGTGATATTGATAAAGTTTCACCACAGACTTAGATAACTAATCTATAATATTCTGATAATTACTGATAAGAAATGTACTGAAACTCGATGCACATAGGGCATGTTTCAAGAAGTCCAACTTTTCCCAACTGTCACTTATTACCTGAATACTTTCTAATATGCATTCTAGAGGTACACTAGTTATCCATCAATGATATTTAATTTATTTTTAACTTTTCAATAAGCACTGAACCCATACCTAAATAAATAAGTCAGTTAAGGTTCTTCACCTTAAGTGTTAACCCCAATGAAATTCTTTTATCTGATATAATCGACTTGATATCATTTAAAATCATTGACAGGGAGAGCCAGAAATCAACTGTTATGTATGTATTTACTCATACCACATTTCTTGCTTTAGATGTATCTCCCCTTGGGTTGCATGCATGGTTCGTGCCCATTTCCTTTCAATGACTCCTTTTGCGGTGAAAGCAAGCCTCAAAATAAATCAACTCTGACCTTGCCTATTGTTGGGAAGAAGTCATCGTAAACTGTCAGGTCTACCTTAAGTATGTTTGATGGCAGTTAATGACGGAATAAAATGTGCACAGAAAATACATGAATTACAACGAAGTTCTGCAACACTGAACATGTGCACTCTGTAGGTAGGATGCTGCGAGTTAGGGGAAACCTTCAATAAAAATTCATCTAGCTTGTACTGCAAAGCGAAAAATGCTGTGTACAAAAAAAAGTAAAGAAGAAATTCTCATAGAATGTGAATAATGGTACTGCCAGATGCTATTTTTGGTGGGAGGGGAGGGGAGAGGTGGCAGAGGCTAGCTAAGACAAAGAAGGTATAAAAGATGTGGTTAAAGGGCTTCATATTATCGCCATCAGCTGAGCCCACCTTAGTCTTCTACATTACTATGAACACAACAGCGCCGACAGTTTGCTCTGTTGTTCAATACTCTACACCGCAAATATTCACCCAAAAGCCTTCGCCTGTCTGCTCTTTGCTTTGTCCCATTCAGGTAGCTTTTTAGAAGCAACATTTACTTTCTCTATACAATATTGTGTAACCTTCCATAAAACCCAAGGTTACAAGGGTTGCCTGTGCTAACACTGCTGCTAATTAACACAGGGGAGTGTCAACAAATCTTGTTGGTAGAGGCAGGGAATATTGAATGGTCGTCTTTCCTCCTCATCTTGTGTCACTGTTTCCTGTGGAAAGTGGATGCACTCGCTACAGACCAATTTAGTGCCCTGAAGGCTTTCACACAAACACCACATATATATGATTATTTTTCTCTCTTTCTACAGCTTTTCTCTATCACTTTTCTCTTTTATCTCTACCTTTTTTTTCTACCTGCTCTTTCTTTCCAATATTTCTTTTTTTCTAACTCTCTGAGTAGAAGTAATTTCAGAAAAGAAGATTAATTATGTCCCCAAAGGGACAAGAAAGATTTTAAAATGGTATTAAACATTAGTGCTGCAAATAAAAAACCAACTTGGACATCATGGAAAAGAACAGATAGCATACAGTTTTCATGGGCGTGCAATTTTTCTAAGTCGCAGTGAAAAAAATTTAGTCAATCAGAGCCATATAATACATTCAAACAAAATGTTAGCAGGCACACACTGCCCCATGTATCTGAAAATATTGAATAGCTTGGCATGCCAGTGAAAATTATACCTGTGCAAATATCTAATTTCCGCAAAGTAAACATTGCTCCACTGCAGACATTCTCAAAGATTAGAGGCCCAGCTCTCTCCCCTGTTTTACCCTATTACTGTGTATACACTCCCTGAAAGGTGAGCTATGGGAATGGTACAAAAAGTTCCTGTGGAAGTCCGGGTGTTGCTTTTACATAGAACGTTACTGTGCAATTTCTCAAACAGTGGTTGACTGCCGGCCCCTGCTAAGACTAGGCTGCAGTAATAGAACAAACAAATGGCTGCCATGCAGGATCTTAATTAAATTTTCTGTTGTAAAGGTCTTGATCAATTTTCATCCCGTCTTCTTCCCTCTCTCCTCCCCTTTTTTTTTGTTGTTGTGATTCTTCAGGAAAGCAATCTCTTTCTATTATTGGAGTAGCAAAATGCTGGATACACAGTCAAAGGGGGAAGACTTCTATTTATATAACATCAGATTGCATTAAAATGTATTTTTTAGCCATTATGTGTTTGTAAATCAATGCTAGTCATTTAAAAGTTCATATTAAATTAATATTTTTAAATTGCTTTAACAAACAACTGGGTAACTGGTGCTCAGGTTTAATTAAGCTGCTGATGGCACCACTTATTGTCTGGTGACAACACTAAAGGGCTAGCGAAATTCAGCACATTCAAATAAAGACTGGGCTAGTAAAAATGCATTAAATTCAAAGGAGTTAGGTTGGCCTAACTATTGTCCTAGAAATCCAATGGAACCCTTGCTGAAAGCAATCAGATAACAAACTCGCAAGCCTCCTCAAGCAGCGACAGGGTAATTAACTTCCGTGTGTACCTGGGTTCAGAAAGCTACCTGGACACACTGCAGTCTTTGCTGAGATTATGATAGCAGAAAGTCATTCTCCTCCAACTCCAGGATAGAGACTGAGACCCCATTCCCAAAGATTAGATCGATCCAACTAGATCGACCTAACTCCCTGGGGGTTCACGCTAAATAGCTGTCAGCCTAGCGGGCACGAAAGTTAATTAACCCCTTACAGCTTGTAGTAGGCGGGACGGACATTTAAGCCAGATTATCTGACAGTAATCTAGTGAGATTCCCCACGGGGATAGATCGATCTAAAATCTATGGGAATGCACCCTGAGATTCTGAATATCATAACACAAGTTCAGAGAAAGACTCCTTGTTTTGTCTCTGCTTGTATGTGTATCTGCCATTCTTACTTTACTATGAGTGCAAACAATGCACATGCACGTCCAGGTAGCTTCCAGAAGCTGAGTGTCAAGAAAGTTAATAACCCACTAGCTAATGTGATGTAACTCGTTCTGAATGGCCCCAAACACAGGCAGTAGGCCAAGTGATCTGCCGAAATTTCATTATGAACTTAAAAGATCAAGTAGTATGTTTTTATAGTGAAAAGTTATACACTGATTTCCATTTTAATTCCCTTTGAGTGCCAGATAAAAGTTATATATGATGTAAATACAAGTTTTATATAGGATGTCAAAAAAGCATGTATTGCATGAATACTTTTCTTTTACGTGTGTAATATATATATTTTTTAGCTAATCCATGGAATGTCCAGTAACCAGTATTTATATTGCCTCAAATCAGAGCAATAAAAACACTTTTTTCCATTCAACTGAATGATGTGCTCCTACCTAAGGATCCTGATTGTTAAGATGGTAATTCTTTACCTTATATAGCAAAATTTTACTAACTTACAAATACTGAGCTTCAGTACAAAAAGTTTTCCTTTTAATTTTTTGTGCTTTAAAAGCCAAGACATAACACTGTCTTTCTTTCCTTGACTTTACTCTTTGCACCTTTTCTTTATTTCCCCATCCCCTCATATTTCTTTTCTATTTGCCACAACTCAGCTAGTGCTTGTTCAAGCCCTTTCATCATCTTCTGGCCATAAAATAGGATTGCCTTCGACAATTGGTTGACTGTAGATGAAAGCCCACCTAGCCCAAACTACGCCATTAAATACATCTAAATGACAGGGTCCCCTCTTGTGGAGGAACTGAACAAGAATGGTCTCCATAGCAACGGAGTGACAGGTAGTGATTTTCCTGCGTTATCTTCTTAAGTAATCGAAAAATTGGCTACTGTGCTTTGGTTTCATCAAGGCTTTAAATGTGCTTGTGGGTCATAGAGCCAGCCCTTTATACACCACTACGCTATTTCCACTAAAATTCTGCCACAGGATTAAAAAGTCTGTGTCACAACACTCCTAAACAGTTCATTTAAAATTACAAGCACTTTATCAGAATATTAAGTTTATTGCATAAACTTTTCAAAATAAAGGTAAATCACTTCAAATATTGCCAACTTATACCATCCAACTGGTCAACCAAAACTTTACAATGTTTACCATATCTCAAAGCCACCACAGGAGACATTTAAGAATATGACCTAGTACAAGTGTGATCCCAAATCTTTGCTATTACCCAAATGCATGCCATGGCATATTAAATGGCGTTACCTCCACCCTGCACCAGCGGGGCATAGATAAAAGACTGGAGCTATGTGAGAGGTTGAAAAGGACTCCTGTTTGCTGTTGGATTTACATCTCGACTAAGGACCGATAAAACATTACCCAAATCTCTTAAAGAATGTTGAGTAACACCCAAGACCTAAAGCCATGTTTGCCCTAAAACCCACTTTTGAAAAGACCAATGATGACATTTTTAAAAGATTTTTTATACTTAACTAAGTACCTGCCTTTTTTTTAAATGAAATGTGACTGCAAACCCTGATAAATTCAGAGAACCTGATAGATGAAACCTTAAAAATGACAGATCACTTCAGGTCTATTCTGTGTTTGTCAAAAAGTTCTGTCTTAACTTGGATGGATTGAATATAACAATGCATATGAAATCTTTAAAATATGTGAATCCTGGCTGTTTATTACTGATTGAAGCTAGGTACAGCACAAGGCATGTGTTCTGCTGCTAGCCCTGTCCAAGACTTGTTCCAAGAGTTCTCTATCTGAGGTCTAACTTTGGGTTCTCATCAATAGTTCCCATTGATATTTGCCTTGCTTCTCCTTCAATACAAATTATATTTTAAATTACCTTTTACCAGGCAAAAAGAGGCAGAGAGATCATCAGGGGGATTAAGCAGCTTCTTTTTAAGCAGGGTCAGCCATATTTAGTCCGCAGATCAGTAAGTCCGTGTATCATCTGTTCTGAATGTGATAGCTTTAAATTAAAGTTTCTTTGTAAAAACAGCCCAGTTGTCTTGATAATCTTAGCAAGACAAGTACCCCTGCACAGTATTTTTGCTATTGATATATTTTCTAAAAATAACCTTCTACAGGAAATATTCCATCACAAAATTGGTTCATATGTTCATAAAAATCAAATATATCACTAGGGAAAAACTTTTAGGATTGCTGGTATTTCACAAAAACATCTCATCCTCCAATAATATGTATATACTAATGATTGCACAGGGTAAAATAAACATTTTATCAAAATGAAGAAACTGTGCAGTGTTTCAGGGCATGCCCTAGTCTTAGCAATGCCATTTGCTTTAATGAGAGCTTAATATCCACTGATTCTTGGACAATTATATACAGCTGCATTGGACAGTTGTCCTAAAGATCTCTTCTACTTTGGAGTGTATCCACTCTGAGAGAAAGGAAGACCTCGAAGAGACTGCTGGCATTAAAAAATGTGTACTTCAAAATTACACATAGACATGCACACACACATGCATGATGTAACATTTATCAACAGACCTCTAGAAGCCATGCAATGTAATGCAGAAGGCATTTGAAGGGCATAATAGTAGCAACAACCCAGGTTCTACAACTTCTATACATCAGGTCAGGGGGTTACAATAATGATTGCCAGAACAACAAAAGTATGCTTTTAAACCTCATGACTGATTGCACCTGTTTATAGCATTATCAACTATTTGGTGCCCTTTCACACCTCACCTTCCACTGCACTAGAAATGTCATTTAGTATTAGCACTGGCAATTAATAATTATTATTCATTATTTGTGTCAAAAATAGGATTTCAACCTGAGACTATTAATGAAGCACCATGTCTGAGACAAACTGATAATTTTTTAACAAACTTTCAAATCAGTGTGGCACTGGCTGATATATTATAGTGTCCCAATTGTAAGTTTATCTTATGCATCTTTTTAGACTCCCACCCCTGTTTTTGGCATAAATCTGACCATTTCATACTGCCCTAAGATAAATTCCACCCTGATTTTCAGGGTTTCCTCTTCCTGCCTGGTTCCATGTTGCCTTACACTTTTATGATTAATATCAACCTCATGCTCAGGGTGCCTGACTGGGGTCAGAGCACTTTTTAGTTCTATGATAAATACCACCTTCACACATGGGGTGCCTTGTTCCTGCCTGCTACCAGAGACTGTTCAATTCATAAGAGGATCATTACCTCTTTATTATCCTAATAAGGATCAATACCATTCAGCGCAATCAGCAGAGAACAAGTCCAATCCCTAGGTGTCTCTGACAGCAGGTTATACATTCACATTCATCATCTGGCCCCAGATAATACATGGATGTCAAACAGAAAACTCCATCTTTAGCATGTGCAGTAATTACATTATGGGTAACACTTATCTTTGTTGCTGAATCAGTATTTGGAGGAAGCTAAGACGAAACTTCACTGACTTTCAATTAAGAGATAATGGTTTTTATAAATACAAATCAGCATGGGTTACTTTTACTTATACAGTACTGTAAGTAATCTGTCAGAGATATTTGATTCAGTTCACTTATCACAGAATCATTCATAAGCTCAAGTTATCAAGTCATATGTATATCCAACTACATAAAAATTACACCTTCTAAATAACAGACCCACATCAGATACTGGGGTCTCACACTCCATAACCACAATCTTCTTTCTGGCACTACAAGTCCCCACCCACTGTTAAGGCACCATAGCAAACATTATCAAAGAAAGAGTAAAGTTGCTGCAGTTAGCACAAGGAGTCCTCGCCTTTCCCATGCTGCTTTCACAATCGCTGCCATCTTGATTCTCTACATCCTGTCACTCGGAGAGCTGCCATCAATGGCACAAAGCTCCGCACTGCTATCTGAACACCACTTCATTTCCTTCCTTACACCATAGAAGAGTAAACTCACAAAAATATGGTTTGTTCTAATTGTTAACAAGAAAAAAAATGTATGTGTGGTTCTAAAAAGTTTCCAAATTCAACATATTTTCAACATATTTTACCACTAACCTACAAACTAATCAAGTATATCAAATATAGCATCTTTTGGTTGCAAACAAAACTATTAAATCATATTTTTCTGAAACCACAACAGGCAGGTTCAAAAATGCATTTGTCTTTATAAGGCCACCTTTCATAGTGAGGTCTAATGCTTTTTCTTAAACTGCAATTTTCCTCACACAAGCCTAAAGCAGTTCTGCGTGAAGCTCTAAAGATTCTGGGAATTTATCCAGAAAGAAGTTGGAGTGTATATGGCTCTGACTTGGCATCAACACACATAAAATGAGATACTGGGAACCCCTGTCCCAGTGCCAATGTCAACTAATTACAGCATCTCTAAAACATTCAGAGACTCAGGTTCCTCAGTTGAAGTTCTGCTGTGAACTTCTTATTTCTACACCATTTCTCTCCAAATAACAGTGTCCTGTTTAGACAAACTAATCTTTTTTATTATGTGTTGTAGACTTGAGAGAGAGAGCATGAGAGAGAAATGGGAAAGTTTGCCAAAGAAAGGAAAGAAAAAACTAGATTTAAATAAAATAATTCACAGTGGGACCTCCATTATTTCATCACTTCCTCCCGTTCCCCCTACAACCCTTAAGTTGGCATACAAGATCTGTGTGTTAATGGAGATGTTTGTATTAAAAGTGTAGCTTGAGGGTTGGGGCATAGCCCTCTTTGTGTGCCTCAATTCAGATACAATGGCCTCCTCAGACAGTTCAAATAGCTGCCTCTATTTGAACACTTTATGTGTGCTCTTGCTACTATTGTTTCATGTTTACGCGGATCAAAATTCAAGAGGACTTGTTCTCATGACTACCCTGTACAGATCAGGGAAGAATTTAGGTCTAGAAGCCAAAGCCATTTTTGATGTAATTTACCTTGTGCCTATATTGAATATGTTGTCAAGAAACTATGTTTCACAAAATTTCATTTTTTTTTTCAACTTTCTTGTAACCAAAGCGAATGCTACATATATTTAAGGTAAAGAAAATTTTGAATACACACACACACACTGAGTTTCAGTTTGAAATTCTACAAAAGTAATAGCAAAATGACAATAAATTCAATTTATATCTTAGCAGTTCTTCAGTTACATGCCAAATTTTTACAATAGCTTCTACACCAATGAAGTATTTTGTTTTAGGGACATCAGAGTTTGTGAAATTCCTGTGTGAGAATATTAAAACATTTTGTTATGGCAATTAGTCTGCCTGGTTTTCTCAAAGTCTTGACCTGTGGGGAGAGGGGCGGGTTAGGTTACACAAAATTGGCAAAGGGAAAGGAAGCTTAAGCAGAGAGATTAACTTTCTTTGAACGTGCAGCCATGTGCTAATGGGTCTGAAATACCACAGTGTGCTACAGAATATGTGTGTGCGTGTGTGGGTAGGTGTGTGCATGTCAGAGAGAGAGAGAGAGAAGAGGGAGGGAAAGAATAGAACATGGTTTATCAGCTGGACTAAATCACAATTTAACTTGGCACAAATAATCCATTGGTCTACTTATAGGTCTGTCAAGGATTCTTTGTCTCCAGTACAGAAAAAAACCCCCAGTGATTTGTCACCAGCCTGTGTGACCACAAGGTAAATATGTCACCATAGATCACACCAGGTCATAGGTAGCATCACTTATGACACATGGAGTTTCAACTAAAATATGCCTAAAAATATGCAGAAGAACAATACTTCTATAATTCAATTACTAATTATTACTTGTCTTTTTAATTTATTTGATGACAGACAGTTATATCATTTTGTCTAATGGGTTCTTTACTGGTGCCTTGTAAAAATCTTTTTTGGGCCAAGGTGTGTTAGAAAACTATTAGCTGTCATTTGAGTCCAAAGACATAAAAATAAAATCCACTTTCAGGTGATATGTAGATATGCTGAAATAAAACTGCAAGTTAGCCAAGGGAGCACAGGCATTTTAATATGAGCAAAAAAGAAAAAAAATCACTATTTCAATCAATCAAGTCAGGCCATTCAGTTTGTACATGTCAAATTTTTTTCAAGATTATGTTCTCTTACTGATACTTTTTATAAATATGGTGCAGTGGAACACAGGGTCACCTGAAGAAGGTATGTATATGTGTGTGTGTGTGTGGGGGGGGGGATGGGGTCTGACACCAAAGGAGGGTGGGGACAGGCCAACCCATCTTTTCTTCAGGGTTACCACTGATTAGTTTGCCTTTCAAAAGCACTGATGTCAAGTAGGTTAAAACGAATCAACACAATATGGTGGTTGTATTTGCAAACTCACGTGTGTAAATGTAGGCAACAGAGAGCCAGGCTATGTGTGCTGTTTGATAAAAGGCACACAACCCCACTCCCATTCTTATACCCCTTACATTCACTTAACAAAAGGTCAGGAGGGGAAGAGGACACCATGAACACTAACCAGGTTTTCATTTCTTATTTTTGGGGGGAGACCAGGAGGAACTGCTTTTAAAAAACAGAAAAACAAATATCATAAATTACCTGGCCATTTGTTGGTACATAATCCTGTCTAATGATAGGGAACTTCCGGAAATAATTTCAAGGTTAAACCCTAATAATCTGAAGCTGTGTTTTTTTTTTCTTTTTTTTTCTGCTTTTTCATAGGTAGTTTACTGAATTGAAATCCAGTTCATTATCCCTTTTTTCAAGCTTTACTCCTCTTCTCAATATCATATCTTTGGTAGAAGCCAGTAGGAATGCAACAAGTATGAAAAAGATGAAGAAAACATCTATCCCATATTTTTGAAAAATTCTGAATGCAGTTAAATTTCAGGTGCCTCCTGAGAGTCTGCTGCATTTATTTCTGCATCAAAAGACACCAAATTTGACTAATGCAGCAAAATGCTAGCAGTGAAAGTAGATAGCAGTTCCAATTTGGTCCCCTTTGCTCTGGGGAAATTCTCCATCAACTCTTTCACTGCTGGCAATGAGAACTGGACCCATGGAGCCTTTAGGAACGTTCCCATAAACTTCTCGCACCAGCTGGATCCATCAAACTCTGCGTGGATTCTCACTAAATTCTATTCAGAGTAAGCAGCTTAAATGTCTGGCACACCTACTCAAGCTGCTAGGGGGGTAATTAATGATAGTCAATTAACCCCTACTGGTTATTCAAGGGGGTGTGGCAGACAATTAAGCCGATTACACTGACAGTAAGCTTCAGCAAGAAGCCCTGCAGAGATAGATCGATCCAGCTAGTATGATGGGTTTATGGGAACGCAGTCTTAGTATGCGGAGCAAATAAAGAGGAAAAGAAGAATGAAAACAAAGAAGACTGGAGCCATATATGAGCACATTATGTGTGGTCATGAAAGAAAGAGCAAATTAAGAGACCACTAATCACTTTCCAAGGAGCAAGTGTCCTGGCCAGATATGTTATATACAGTTCAATAATAAAGCACACAATAAGACAAACAGCAGCACCAAGAATCAAAAGAAAAAAAAATCCCACAAAGACCTTTACATACCAAAACAACTGTGAACATGCATACAAACAATATATTTGCATGGTACCAGTTTAGATTACTCTCTTATGTAATAAGGGGTCAATGTCAATCTCACAAACCATACCTGTAGAGGTGTACCGTTAAGATATAAATGTGGAAAGGCTTTCAGTCCCAAGATTAAGGCTATCTCAATGATCCCCATTCATAAATATTCAGAACACCCAGACTGTCATCATATTATTGTCGCCTGCTGAAAACCATTATTCACAAGGAAAGGGAATGCCTTTGTTTTCCAGTACTCTGTGATAATACTGACTGGAGAAATAGAGACATGTATTATCTAAATGGATATAAGAGTACCACTCTCCACCCTGATCTTAACAGCAGATTACTTTATATAAGTCATCATAAGCTACTACTTTCACCATGTGATTTAGTTATAAACAAATATAAAATGTGATCTTTTTAATAGTTTTACATGAACACTCAAACAGTCACTAAACCACTAATATTAAAAGTAATTCAACAAAAATAACACATATGATCTTATGATTATTTCATGAACTCCTGACAATATGAAACTGTTAACTTGTCCCTTATACTGTGTACCTCACAATCTTCACAGAGATGATTGTGCTCTTTTTCCAAGAACCACAGTTATGGCAAATCCCCTTCATTGAGACATCCACCTTGACTCCTTCCTGGCTCCAATACTACAGCTGTTTGGCTTGGATAGCATCACTTTAGTAGATGGCAGACATAAATATCCAGTCAGTTTGCAGGCAGCCCTGTCGTCAATGGCTCCAGACAGTTAAAACACTCCTAGCATCAAAATTCCAAACAAACCAGGCTGGAGACTAGAAATTCTATGTTCAGTCATAGTTCCTTAATGTGATTACTTACTGGGAAAGATGTTGCCTTCACATTAGTTTGCACTCAACTTTTTAGTGAAACATATTACCATTTACTTCTATCAATACATATAGTTTTCAAATAAGTGAGCATAAAAAATTTCTAATAAATTTTGGTTTAATCAAAGTAATTCATTCAGCTGGTAAACGAAACTACAGCAATATGCAGCAAAGAAAACATTTTCCTTGTCAACCCATGATTCCTGTTCTTTAGGCATACACGTTAATCATAAATCCTGAAAGCCCTTGCCTTCAAGGAGAGCCAACAATTTAGAGTCCCCCTCAAGAGTTTGACTTTCTAACAAGTGCTGCTTTCACAAACATATCAACCATTCCCCAGCACAGGAGTGTTGGAACTGGCTCCTACTCAGGCTCCGGTCTGGCTCTGGACTAAAGCCGTTAAGTACACAAAAACCACCTCAACTGTTCCTAACCCTCCTCTAACCAGACACAGGGCACTTCAGGCAGGACTGTCCATATTTCAGTAAAATCTCTAATACTACCCAAAACACTGACATTTAAAATGCACTTTCCGCAAGCCATAAAATGCTGAACTGAAGAAGTTAGTGCACTGCAGCTAACATAAATCAATTAATGTCTATTGAACACTTAAACTGTGACATAACTTCATGTCATTTGTAATTAGATGTATTACACTTTTCAATTGTTAACAAAGTTCTAATTGGATATCATCTGGTGTTTCACTGGTAATCCCCTTACCCACCCTCTCTCTTTGCCCAAAAATTAAAAGGACAAGACAAAGGTGCAGAGTACCACATTCAACATTCTGTCACATACTAGTAAAATGCTTACATGAAACCACTGCACACAACATAACTGGATGACAATAGGACATTTACCTAAAAAATACCTGCACATCTACAGTGCAGAGCCATGTCACAGTCCAAGCATGCAAGTGACCCAGGATTTAAAGTAAAAGGCTGACAATCTTTAGGATAAATAAAACAACAAAAATGAAGAGACAGAGTGAAACATTATGGATGATTAAAAAAAAAATTGATGCCTTTGCTAGTTTTGTCTAAACAATTAATCCATGTAAAAATGATAATGCCCTACACTGGAATTTTAACATTTCTTTGCCATATATATATATATATATATATATATATATATATATATATATATATATATATATATATATATATATCCTTTTTTTTACTTGGTTTTAAATCAATCAATCCTTGCAATATAGCTACAAAAAATTGTATTTTTTGAGAAGGGTGATCAATTTCCCATCTAAAAAGGATGTCCAGTGCATTATGCTTAACATATGCAAACAAAGACAATCTGAACTATAATAAGACTTCAGACAGCAAAATCCCTATGTTAAGTACCTTTATGTGCAGGTGTGATTAAAGATGCCTTTTATTATTATTTATCTTCTGAGCATGGACAAGAATATTTTGGTAAAGGTCCGTTACACCCTCTGGGACAGTTGTGCATGCTGTTTCATAAATATATATCCTGAATATGTTCACCTGTATCAACCTGGCTGTCTTGGCAGCCAAATAGACTCAAGTGCCATAGTTTAAAAAGTGTAACAGTAACATCCAATTTAATAACAGTTCCATTTCTTCCCCCAAGTCGGTGCTTGACATTAAGCCTGTGAGGGTAGCGTGTACTAATCTTGTAAAACAATGTAACTGTGTACGTTGTGTTTGAAATGTAGTAAACTAATGCCTCTCACACTCATCTAGGTGAAGTTGAAAACAATGTGACTCTGTGCAAGTATAGCAGTGTACAAGGCAAGCCATGAAGCTGTATTTGTCTCCCATGGTAAGAAGAGTGTTAAAACAGTGTGACTGGTAATGTGTGGCAGCAAGGTCAGCCGGAGAGGTGAGTTGAGCGGGCCTGATTGCACAGATAAGGCATTGGCGCCAGCGGTGACTGAGATGATGGTGTGTCTATCTGTAGGGCGGCACTTCATGTTACTCAACTTAAAGTTAACAACAGGAGGAGGGATAGGCTTACCTTGATTGTGCAGTGCTGAATACTGAAATGAGCACCAGCTAGTCTAGGAGAGCCTTTGTTAACTACAGAACTGAGACTACTTGTTGTCTATTGTCAACAGTTAAGGTTACATTGCTTGCTTGACTTTTATTAACAGTAAAAGTTACAGACAAATTGTGAATTGTAAGAAGTAGAAGTCCCATTACTGACACTGAAAACCAAGACTACAAATGTTCACTATATATGTAAAGTCAAGGGATAATCTTTTTTCTTTTTAATAAAGTAGGTTTTGTGACTGATCAGCATATACGGAGTAACTATGCCAAGTTAAAAACATTTTAACTTTGTGAGTTCTTGAAAAAAAACACACTCTCTCTCTCTCTCTCTCTCTCTCTCTCTCTCTCTCTCTATATATATATATGATCAGGCATGAACAGAACACCTGTCTAGCTACCAAGACCAAGACCATTCAACCAACAATCTGTCAATATCCAAATAGTCTGTCATTGCATGGGAATTGCACTCATCACACAAAACTGAAAAAAAGCAAGGTTTATCTATTTTTACACTACTCTGGGTAATCCTCAAATGCACGTGCTCGGGTAACTTTATTATTATTATTATTATTATAAATTAGTATTATAAATCAATTGTGTTGTCGGACAACCGCTGGTCAAGATTTGGTTGCCAGAGTGAAGAGTTTTTGCAAAACGTAACCACCCAACTGTTCATGTCAAGGCCTGACTTTCAACAAGTAAACTCAGCAGGTCTCTGCTTAAACAGAGTTTGCATTTATATGATAGTACTCGCAAGGCCAAAATTATGTATAATATTAATATGATATGAAACAATTGTGTACATCAAAATAAAAAATCTCAATAATTCAAAGTAACTTGATATACATGATAGCAGTGTAAATGTTCATTTTTCAAAAGAGAAGGTAAAGAAGCCCACATAATTATGACAACATAATTTTCTCAGAGTATACATTTATTCAACGGTTTGCCTAACCCACAGCTGCTCAATTTTTAATCAACCACTACCAAAAACAGAATGTTTCAAGTATATGTAACACTTGTTAATTCCTACATTGTAAACTTTTGTAAAAAACTGCTATCACTTGGCCTTTTCAAGACTGCCAACTTCTACGCAGGACTATCCCAATACACCAGTTTTACTTTTTGAGAACTTAAGTTATTTCTGTTTGTGTGGTGCCATCAGTTTGTCATTAAATTCTCCAGCAGTAACAGGGAAACAGAACAGCTATAACTAATGTGTTGCTCACAAAAGACAGAAAACAACACAACAGCATTCATTACTAGGCCCACGTCACACCAAGGCCTGTTACCTTGAGAACTAGCAAATAATAATAATAATAATAATAATAATAATAATAATAGAAAACACTTAATGTAAAGGAACAGTTATATTCGGGTTCTTAAAATCAAGCTCCCAGGGTGCACTACATTTAGTGAGTGGGGCGTTTGTTACCAAACTTCAGTGCCACAAGTAACAAGACGAGCATTTGAAAATCCAACACAGTTTTGATGCAAATTCTGATAATTATTATATTCACAAAACACTTTATCTCAATAAAAGGAAAACCGAATGAGGAATATAAGGTGCTGTGATTGTTTAATTGTCAGCACACCTTAGAATCATAAGTATCATCTCTTTGCACCCTAACAAAACCCACAGAAACATGTGAGTACAATCACACACGCCTGCCTGTAACTACTAATAACCTACAACTGAATGTTGATAAACTAATACACATATTCCAAATTGTAATGAATCAACAGTGTACATTTATAAACTACATAAATAAATAGTGTTTTGATTCCTAACACAGGAGAGAGACAAACAAATACTAATCCCATGACCAACAGAGTCCTGACATAGTGTTAAGTGGAGAAAGAGTGACACCATAGCAACACGGCAGGCTTTAAGCCATCCAGTAGATAGGTCAGTGAAGGGATTGCTTAAATCTCCCTGTCAAACTGGTGCTTTTTCATATCCGAGAAAGTTTTCTGATCACACCTTTCATATTATCACATTCCCATCTATTAGGATGAGGAGATATTTCAATTATAGTTCAATACTGGTGTAAGGTCCTATACTTTATTCCACACCAGACCTTCCTATCATAGACACACAGAATGTAAATATGGACAAAACAGGAATATTGACAAATGTGTAGAAGAAATCTTCAGTTAATTTATAATTCTAAAATTGCCTGGAATGGTATCCCAAGTTGAATTCTCTTCCTACCAGGTTACCAGCCAAACCTGAGTTATAGAGAAATCTTCAAACAATACAATGCATTTCATTTGTCGTCCTACTATTTAACATATTATGATAAGGTTCTGTGCCTTTGGATCCCCTCCTTTCTCAGTCTTTCCCCTCAGTGGCTGCTGGTTAAATATCCACGTCTAAGGTAATTTGGGCTCCATTCAACCTGATGGATGGAGCTGCACAGCTTTGCCTACTAAAATTTAGAAAATATCGCAGTTTGGGGCAGAACCCACTGATCAAATTTCCACTTAACGAAGGGGAAATGGTCATTAACATGGAGTTAAAGAAACCCAGGTTCTTTCAAGCAAGCAAATATATTTGTTTTGGATGCAAGCAACAGTTACAAGGCTGCAGAAGAATTATAATGAGGAAATGACATAAAACTTAACATGGATCATATCTCAGGCTGCTATTTAACTGAGTTCTACTAACAGATGAAACAAAAAGACAAAAATGCTCAAAACAAAACACAGTTTTATGGACTTTCTTTAAATATATATACAACTGCCTATCATACTTTTCACAATAACACCTTCAAAATGTGTTAAAAAATCAAGATAAATTCACGAGACCCAGACCACCTTCATAGGTAATCCTATTTTGGTATTCTCTCCATAGCAGCTCACCAAACAGGCTTTAGAGCAGTCATGCCTGGTAAAATCAGACCCTCAGTATAATGGAATAACGGGAAAGACCATTAACTTAATAGCCCATCTTCATAACTTTAAAAGCTTTTGTTCTGCCAGACCCTAGGTATTCCTACTTCTCCATATAACACATCTCCATTAATGACAGTTTTATTTATAAAATGCTCCATATATACAAATGCAGGACAATAATCACAAAAAGATGTGACTTAAAATGTTATCATTTTTTTATCTGCCAGGTTGTGTGCAAAACATTCTGACCAACCTGCAAATGGTCATACCTGCACATTCTGTTACTAAACAAGTAATTATTAGAGGCTACTGAAAGCATGTTTGGCTTTAACACCCGATGGATGAATGTCTGTAAGCTGGAGTTCTTTCGGATATAAATAAAAAAGACTTATTCATAAAATTTTAATGTTCCATTTCACTTAGAGAAAGAGACACAAGTAGCCATCCATCATGCATTTAGTAATCGAGAGATAAATGCAAAAATTCCGTTATCCAATGGTACAACATGTATCCTGGGTATGGCAACCATTAAAATTGCTGCAGGTATTCAGTGAACAATTACCTTACCACCCCAACATTCCTTTTCCACTTTGAGTTACAAAACCCATCATTGGCCTGAAAGAAGTGCCTAATAGCAGGGCTTAGCTGTAAAATTCACCAGTGGAAGGCTTGTTACCAAACATAATGATAAATACTTGTATCATAATACACTTTCAAATTAAGAATAATACACATATTCAATTGTTTTTCTAATGGGACAACATACCTGTCCAGTGATTAAAGTTTTTCCCTCGGTTGACATATTTTCATTTTTTGTGCATGAGAAAGCCATATTCATGACGGCACATTAAACAATAATTGCTGTTTGTGACTTAGAGCCACATATTAGTTATTTGGATCGCCAAATAAATGACTGGCACTGCAATTTTACAGTCCAATTTTATAAATACAAACTGTGAACAATTTAAGGTTTTGGTCAGCTTTCGTCCAGGTCTTATGCTGTTTACATACAATAATTTCATTACATAATGCCAGCAGCTTGGACAAAACTACCTGGATTGCATAATACATCATATTAACATGGGTGAAAGTTGTAAAAACTGAAAATTCAGAAAACATAGCTTGCAATTTCTTATTGCATTTAAACCACATGAAAACACAGTATCATGAAGACACAGTATCATGAAATCTTTTCTGCATGTAAATATTCTGCAAAGGCACTTTTCTTTTCCAATTTAGTCCTTTTACAAATTATAAAATTCAATAAGTACCTGATGATATATCCTGGTGAAATGTCAGATGCTATGGCTCTCTCTACTAGGTAGGCTCTCTCAATGTCTGGGCAGACATTTAGCCCTGAATCAATTATTCAATTAGAAAAAGTATAAAACACTGAACCTAAGTGCAGGGATAGGCCAAGCAATAATTAGAAAAAAGGATTTTTTTCTTTTTTGGAAAAAAATTGGATTTTGTGTAAAAAATCCCAGACAGAATTCATTTGACTATTACTCCTCTCGAACACAAAAACGAAAAGAAACTTCCCTAAATAATACAGCTTAGTGCTGAGAGTGCCCTATGTAGCTGGCAGACAGGGCGTAGCAGAGGGCTATTAACTCAATGAGCTGGTCATTACAACCTAGGATACCAGAAGAACATCCTTTCACTTGGGGCATCTTAAAAATATGAAAAATTGATTTTCGCTTCTACATCAAAATTTTGATCTGCAGTAGTCCACTAACAGGAAGATGCAACAGTTTTTTGTGTCCCTTATAAAATACTATTTCATGTAAATGAACATCATCTGATTTACTGTTGGTCAAAACAAGTCAAGTTGGACAACTTTCAGCTCGAAAATTCTTTTGTGAAACTGGCCTTGGTCTACCACCTTCATTTCCAGCTCCTAATAACTGCCTCATCATCCTGAGGCTGAACAATATAGCACAATGACACATAATCCACTGCAGCCACTCAACAAATCCTGAAAACTACAGCATAATCCACATTCTGCCCGCTGGGGGTTTAACATACACAGCCCCTCCCATGGTTAACACACCACACTGGATAACTCATAGTGAGCCACTCAGCAAATCCCAAATTACAGAAAAAAATTACTGTTACAGTGGGTGGTATAAACTGGCCTTGTGGATGGCAGGAGTTGCTATTGTATTCAGGGCTCACCTCGGTCCACAGCGGGCTGCCCTTTCTGGGTACATCGCCCTTTCATTTCCAGCTGACAGCATTTGGACAGAGGAACACGGTGGGTGGAAGAGGGTGACTGAGTGCAAGGCACTCTGACAGCCACAAGGAGCAGAAAGATGCCCAACACTCAGCAACGGACTGCTTCCATAAGCTCCTAGTTTTCTTGTGTCATGCATATAGCTGGCTAGCTGAGCAACACTTTAACCCCCACCACACCTCCAACTAACACTACAGCAATATGAAAATAATACAATTTTTCATTACATGAAACAGTTGGTCAATATCTATTAACCCAAAATGATTACTGCTGACTGCTACAACTACCTACATAATCATATATCTAGGGAGGGTAAAAATAATCTACTATATTCAGGTATGCTACACCCTAGCAGGTCTTTGAGATCACATACACCCCTTCCCTGGGGCTAAGAAATTAACACTCTGGCATGTATGCTGACTACACTCCTTATACTACAGTATCAGTTTTCTTCCATCAACAGTAATTAAGTTAACTTAATGCATGCATGCACTCCACAGGCTAAATATACTGCCAGGGAGTAAGCAAAAAAATTTGGCTCTCTTTGTTGGTAATCAAATTAAAATACATTTCAAGTTTCCTGTATAACTGATCTCATCAGTCTGTAGATAAGTGATCACATCAGAAGATTTTTATCTGGAAAATTGCACTGAAATCTTCAAGTCTGTTGACATCATCCCAAAAATTAAATCCAATTCAAACCACTCTGAAAACTAGATTTGAAGGAAAGATTTTAGATTTTAATGCATTAAAAAACTCCTTTTTCTCCCTCTTGCACATTTCTGGAGTTAGCTACAGGTAAGTACTTTGAAAGACATCATACCACCGTTCTGATCGCTAACTATATCCTCCTTTTTCTTTGACTTCAATTTATTATGATGTTTCAAACAAATCATTTCAATTTCCTACCTTCAAGACAACCATCTGAAAATCAAGCATAAAATTCTCTCACAAGAACTACACATAGATTTTTCTTATAAAACATTTTTTTCAATCTTTTTCTTAACATAGTATCAAGGACTCACCTGTAATGTAAGTTAGCCTGAGTTCTGATGGAGTACCTCCTGTTTCTGTAGACACCACTGAAGCCTCTGGGTCTAGTGAGAGAGAGAGAGAGAAAAACATGAGCTGTTTATCTCTGTTGCAGATAAAGAGTACAAATTGTGAGGAAAAATAATACATGTTTTATTAAATTATATTATTATATCCCACATATGTCAAGATAAAGTGTCATACTTGCATTCAACACACCTCAAGTAAAGTTAAAGTTTTTTTTCATTCTTTAAAAAAAAAGTGCAAAACCAATGGTTGGAATACCTCAATGTCCCCTCCCATAAACAGCCATAAGAAGTGATGCTGTTCCAGGCAGTTAATAGTTTAATACTTTAATATATATAGAATACTACCAAACAATTTATCTATTAACTTCCTTATAATGGCACAATGACTTTCAACATAAACACAAGCATTGATTAGCAATAATGTGCATTTCATAATTAAGCAGTTCCTAATGAGTAAAATCCCCAATCAGACAGGACTGACAAATTAATCGGTGCTTTATTCAAAATGAGCTTGAGCTATCTTGCACAGGCTTTAAACAGGCTGGTAAGAGAACCCCAAAGTATACAATCCACTACTATTTCTGCCAGCATTACTGAAAGGTTCCTGTTCCATATGGTCCTTGTAACATATCTAAACAATGTATAAAAATGTAACCATTTACTGGCACACCAAGTTCTTCCTAACTGCACACTGACGCAGAGGTATTTCACAGCAAACAGAATGGCAATGAACAGAATGGCAATGAAACATTTGATTCCCACAGAAAAATCTTCTGGTTGATGTTATATCAACTTTGATCAATTCTCTATACTGGCATATCCAGAGTTACCAAGTATGTAATGACATTTTTTACACACAATGTCACAGCAAAATACAGTAGACTAAATCTTCATTGCTAGTGTCATATTTTGTGTTGGCCTACCTTCTAGTGGCTTTACCCGTTCTTGAAGTGCTTCTGTGTACGATGGAGGAGGGCAGTCTGGATAAAAAGTAAAAGAAACCATATAGTTTTTATTCTTTTTTATGTAGAATTACACAATGCCTTTAATAAATTTCAGTCAGGTAGTCGCACTTAGAAGAGAATGTTCAGAATGTTTTATATCTCACATAGCACAGAGAGGGAGAGTTTTAAAAAATTCACAAATTTTACTCTTTTTGAATGAGTGACTGAGTGTTTTTCAAGGTGAACTAAAAAAACAAAAGTCCCTAGATATTTTGAACTGTTGCAAATTTATCCCTTGCAGCAGTTGCTGAAATAAAAACTAGAGAAATAAAAAAATGCTAACTAGCTATTAAGGATAAGGCAAAAAACATTTTATCATAGTTGTGATTGGGATCTCATAATTTTCTTATTTTAAGTACTTTTCCTATAATGACAAAAAAGTATTATTTTCATTCATTTCAATATTAACAAATCAAGAAAAAAATGTTAGATACATTTAGGATTTTGCCTGTTACAAAGCCCACTTCTTAATACCATGTTCAGGATAGATAAACATCCCTCATACATAACTACGGTAAAAATCCTGTCCAAGTGGATATTTTATAATGAACTGCCTGCTTGCCAATGCCCCTTATTTGCTCTGGCCTAATCCCAGATTGATTTTGATTAGAGAAATAAAACCTTTCAATGACGACAGAAGATAATTGCCCTTGATGGCCTCAGTCCAATAAATAGACTGTACACGGCCTCGGCGCCACCACTAATTGTAGCGCTTTGAATAAGAAAAGGCCACAGTATTTGCATCCACTTACGCCGGCCAGTCTAGGCCAATTTACTCACGGCCCATCGGCACCGACGTTCCGTTACCAGAATGTGAGGAACTGTGTTACGTTTTACCCTTAAATATTTGGAAAAGCGTAGGTCAGATTTTAATAACACACGACCAGAAGGTCAACCAAAAGCAGATGGCCTCGCGTTCAGTTAAATATAAAGCGATCACGCTGGTACAGCGTTTACATGCACGCTGACCGATTTGGATGAAGATAACATTTCCCAAACTCCGCGTGCTAAAAACTGCTTTCCATTACGCTTTGCTACTATTGATCGAAATCCCATGCTTGGTAAAGCGCGATTTCCCTGCGTTGCATAGTAAATAGTGAAAGAAATTTATGAATGGGACTCGGGCTCGCATGGCGTTCAAAAGAAATCAACATGGCCGCCCCCTAATGAACGCAGACGCCTCGACTAAAATTCCCTACCTGGTGCATAGAGCCGACTCCAGTGGTACGGATTGCAACAGACTTGCGTCTGATCCCCCGCGGTGCAGCACGGCAATTTCTTTAACTGTTGGCTCGGATCGAGATCCGGCCACCGCCATACCTGACAACATAAGAAGTGAGGGGGGGCGGTGAGGCGCCCCGACCGAATATCCTCCTTTGGGAGTAGCACACACGGCGTCTTGTCCGCCCCCTTCGTTTCTACGGCCTGTGAAAGGACCTCTAACTGGCCTTCTTTAAGTCGTTTTAACATTGAATTCAATACACTTTTCAGATCTATATCCTGACTACTTTGAGACGGACACGAGGCTTCATGTTCTGTTACCCGTTGTTTCCACAGACGCTTCAGGAGCGATGTTCGCTTTGAGCGAAACATGCAGTGCTTGACATCACAAATGATGAAGTTGATTCTGGCGCATTATATTCCTCCTTCTCGTTTCTGCCGTATACTCCTCTTTCGTTGTGATCCTTAATATATTGCCGCTATTTTCAGACTCAAGATTACCACTGGTGCCAGTGATCTGCCCAACCTAGTGCTTACACTCCACGCGAGATCTGCACCCTTTCCTGTTTAAATCCGACACCGATTTTTACAACATACACAACCCAATGATGCCTCTGTACCTCCTTGTGCTAAGATCGTAGTAATTTCCCTCTCTAAGACGTAGAAACAGTATAAAATCATGTAAAATTCAGCACAGCTTCCCGTTCTTCTACACTTCAAAACATCACTGATATGTTTCAGTACTCCAGCTAAATGGGACATGCCAATGTGATAAATAGGGGTGTAAGGTCAGAGGTCACCGGGTCGAAGTGATTATAATCCCACAAAAATGTGAACATAAAAGTGATGCCTGATTAAAAACCAATTAAGACAGAATAAAAGTGAAGATACCCACTCATTTTTCTTCCATGTTGGAAAATAAAACAAGAAATTATGAACCTTTATAACCATTCTCCCTTACAACTCTAAATGAAGGACCACAAGCATAACCTTAATGGGCTTCATCATGATTGGCTTATCTTGATCACATGGTTTGTCTAGACTTTTTGGCGCGGCTGATGTCTAAAGTGATTGTTGCGCAAATAACCTATCGAATTACTGCAGATTTACATTTCCACGCAGAATTTTCCTAATTCTACCTAAAATCCTTCGTCGGAAAGCTTATAACGCAACAAAGCAGCCTCGGTTGAATTAAATCCACATTTTTGGTCCGAAAAGAATAAAGTTGTAAGGGATACCCCACGTATTTGTTAATGTGTATACTCCGATGCGTTTACAAAAGTTGACAGCGGATTGCTGCAGGGAAAGACTATAATTTTATCTTGGCTCGCCACGGTGACTTCTGATTGGCCACGGCAGAGCTTAGACGGAAACCAGTTTTCATTTCCTACGATCAAATTACCCGTAAATGCTGAAGCCGTTTTATGTTTATCCGTAATCAGTGGGCAATCTATATATAATTTTGTTCAAAACTAAGGCCTATAAGATAGAGTCGGGACACGATTCATCAAGTTCGTGGCTTTGTGCTAAGATAAAGCAGACGACGAAGAATCGACCGGTACATCTTTGCAAAATATTCACGCGGCGACAGTAAGACGAATGCCAGATACTTACCTCATTTATCACGCAGATCTCACCTCACATGCAAAGAACACCTATTTGTGTTTATTTTAGAATAATTTCTACGTTATTAACATAAGAAATAATTTACTCTAGCATCTGAATAATTTTATTACTTTTTTTGAAGCGAACGGTGCATGTTATTTAACAAAAAAAAAAAAAAAAAGGATGAAAAAATCATGTACGCCACTGCTCAGCACCTGACTCAGGATTGAATGCTGTTGTTGTGTTCTAGCTAATTGCGATAGATGAGATTTGTCAGTAATTTTTATATAATACCTCCCGTGACATGCAGGGTACCTGCACTTTCGGTATTCTGTCCACGAAAACGTCAGCATCAGCGAGGTTTGCAGCTTCAGTGCTCAATCCGGGAGCAACTAGAGATGAACACGAGCTTGAGTTATTGAGTTGCGTTGCCAAAATGCTTACACTGTACAAGTACAGATATTCCACGAAAAAAGGGTTCCAATTCTGCAAAAGTATCTGTCGAAGCCTATTTTAGCAATAAAAGTGTATGGAATATTGTAATTTTTAGTGTTTTACAGCGGGAGCCTATGGGTTCTACATAAAAAGAATAATTCACATTGCAGAGCCCAGAGCATCTACATGTATATGCCGCGAAAAGCACAATATATGATGTGTGTGTGTGTGTTTATCTTTTAGCATTGTTTGTCCTCAATTAATTTGCGGTCATTTTTCTTCTTTTTTCATACATGGCGATTTTTATCTAATAGTCCGTTAGTTACGGTGGCACAGTAACCCCCTAACCCCTGTAACGAATTTTAAAGGAGTACATGAGTATAAGAAAAATAATAACGCTTATGAAGCAACTTCCTTTGCTTTTCTATAACTCACGATACATCTACTTTAAAAATAGTGCTTTTTCATTATAAATAATGCGTACACATCATGCAGAATGTTAAACACAAAAGTTGAAATGCCGCATTTCAGAGCTTTTAAAACAACACCAAATTTGCAGAAATATTTGCTTTAGAAAGTTAGAATCTCATTTCTAATGAGAAAGGATCAAGTACATTTTATAAACACTATCCGATTGTTCAGCAATTGAATCTTGCGGATAATATCTAATGAAGAATGAATGGTTACCTAATCTCCGTTATGCAAACTTCCTTAACGAAATTTATGAATTGTGATAAAAACTTACTGAAGTGCATTCTGTGGGTTATTTCTATGGTGTCCTTGAGCCATATCCGATACAAGAACTATTTATAACGCCCACTGTTTATAGCATTATCCCCATATTAAAATATATGATATTTGTAATTCTATCAGAACATTTCGATTGTTACCTAGTTGTGCTTTACAGTGAGAGACAAAAACATAAAATGTTTTATCAAATTATTATTATTATTATTATTTTATTTATTTATTATATTTATTTATTTATTTATTTTTGTATTTGACGGTTGTGTCGATCTTATCTTTCTGATTTCATCCATGATAAGGAGTTTTCAGGACGGTCTTGACAACAAAAATGGTATTATATCAGACATCAGTACAGTGTAGTACTATACTAACAGCATAGCAGACACTTTTGCGCGGGAGCTCTAAGGACCTTCTACAGACAGCAACAATCATATACAGTAAATAATATTGTGGAATGGTGGTTTCCAATTTTACTATTTTCTACATATAATTACTATGCCTTGAAACTTTCATCAATGTTAATGTTTGCAAACACGTGTCGAACCTCAGTCTACTTAATAATTAATTGTAGGTTAAATTATTTCGCTTGCTTGGGGTAATTTTGATTTATCTTTATTGCCTACAGATGTGGACCCACATGTTTTATAGGATGGGGACAAATTTGTGACTTACAAATGCGGTATGACAGAGAAAGAAAAAAGCATCTAATGATCGTAAAGCTGCCTCTGACAAAGATGGGGAGTGTCACAGAAAAAGTTAATTTTCTGACGGTCACACTGAGCAATGAAATAAAGTCATGTTCAATATAAAAGTTTGTTTTGCCTGCGCAGTAAAATTATTCGGTAAGCGCCAAGGAAAGGGTCCAGTTCAATGGGTTGAGTGGAAGCGTAAAAAGATAGCAGAAAAGGCCGTAGGGCTTAAAGCATAGGAAGAAAGTCATCCAACAAGTACAATTATATGTTTAAACGGGCAACGACAAAAGACGAAATCTGTATTTGTTTTGAAACATTCTCAAGAAACAACAAGAACGTGTCAGCTTTTACAATGCATGTACTTTATGACATTTTGAATTCTTTAAATGGTAGGCCTACATGTAGTGTATTAATGATACATTTTACCTAACCTCCCTTATAACTGCTGTAACTCTCTAAAACTACTCCAAAATGTGGAATGCAAATTCTACAGACGCATAATCCAATATATTTGCGAATAAATAAGAAAGAGTGAAAAATTGGATGTTATACCTATGGCATGATTGAAATATAACTCAATATAAAGGTTACCCAACCTCCGTAACGAGAATAGTATACGCCTACTGTGTTTACACGTGAATGTTTCTTAAAGAGAAGTAAGGGTGTTGGTAAAAACTCTTCTGTCACTCTCTGAAAACCCCCTCTTTTGAATGTAAAAAGTTTTAAAGTTTTGCTAAGAATATAAAATCTGCATTTTTCGTTTTGTAATTGGAACCTTTTTCATGAAATGGCTGTATAATACCTTTTCCTGTTTTTTTTCTGCGTTCTTGAAATTAATTTGCATTGGTTGCCGTTTCCGAGACACTGAGCAGCTTTCAAGTCAAAGGGCAAAGATGGTAAAATTAGTAGGTAACGAATTGATAAAGTTCATTACAATATGTGCAGTCACATGTACAAAAATTATGCTATTACCCCTTAATGATATTGCTGCAAAGTATTTAAGATAAATCATTTAAGACGTCTTTATGACACTTATACTCGGGTCATACAAACGGGGACGTCGACATTACGGTTTTATATTCTAGTCATTGACACATTCCCACTACTGCTACATGCATGGGGCAGGCACGGATAAAGTGATGAAGTGCAGTTGCTACAATTCTAAGTTTTCTTTCTTGCGCTTGCCTCTTTCTTTTTAAAAGCTATTTATATGGGATTTACCGACCAAAATGAATATCCCTCGAGATAAAACCCAATTTTCTCCTACTGACGAACCATTGCTCACCCGTACCTGCACTTTGATTTAATGTTTTATTCAACTTTTAATTGAAGGGGTTAATTTCATATGGCTGGCAAGTCATTTAGAACACCTTGTCATCCTATACATGTATATTTCAGAAGGAACGATCGACTTAATGAGGGTTTTACAGTTTTAACACAATGGAAGATCTGGATTTTGGAAAGATGAGTAGCTGTGCAGGATATGTAGACAAGTAAAATATGACTGTGGGAAATTTTTATGTGCATACTTCTTCTTTGAGCGTCAATCCTGGTGCCGGCGTCGACGATCATGGTCCTCCACTTTATTCAGTTTTCAGTTGATTGGATGAGCTCGTTGCTGGACAGTCGTTGATTTGTTCACTGCATGAAAACTCAGCTTTTGTATATCCTGAAAGATGATCAAAAGGCCTTCTTTTATCCATCTTTTCACACCTTTCCTAATCCTTTCCCATTTTCAGGAAAAGCGTAAAAGACGATATTTTGTATGACTTTTATACACTCTTGCTCAAAAGGGTTGAATTTCGCCGTTTTTTTTCATTATAGTTATTTTTACCAAAATAATACCGTTTATATTGCTAAATGTGTGAAGCTGGAGGATTAGTAAAGTCAAAGAGAAACAACCAATGCAAATATAAGAAAAACTTTTTTTGCTCATACCCCTCAAAATGAGTATTTTTTTTACATAACAGTAACAAAGGAAAAAATAAACATAAGTTTGTACCTTCAGACTTCATTTATTAATCTCAGTAGCAGGAATGCCCACCTCAAGCTTGGATTATGGCCGCCAGACGGCGTTGCATATTGTGAACTAGAGTTACAGCTCTTTGTGGAGAAAATCTGGTCCACTCATCTTGAAGGGCATCTCGCAGTTGACCTACATTTGCAGGGGGAGGGTTTCTGAACAGCACTACCAAGTTCGTCTCACATGTGCTCAATTGGGTTTGCATCTGGGCTTCTTGCTGGCTGTGGCATCAGCTGAATGTTGTGTTGGCGGATATAGTCGGTAATTAAGCGGGCTGTGTGGGGAGTTGCATTTTCATGTTGCAATCTAAAATTGTCTCAGTATATCCCTTTTGCGAACGGCTCCAGACTCTGTTTGAGAATATCCCTGTATCTGGCAGCGTTAAGGTTTTCATCCAGAGGACGCAATGGGCAAATGCCGTTGCTGCAAATGGCACCCCATACATATGTACGGAACCACCTCCTTCGGCTATTGTTTCCTGGATATTTTCAGTCGACAGCCTCTCTCCGAGTCTACGCACTCTTCTGTCTGTTGGATACAGTAGAAAACGGGTCATTCTTCTGTCTGTTGGATACAGTAGAAAACGGGACTCTTCAGCAAACACCAAGTGATTCCAATGTTGGACCGTAAGGTTACGGTGCTGCCGCGTCCACTGCAGCCTGTTTGCTCGATGGGCAGGTGTCAAGCGTGGTTTCTTTGAAATTCTTGAAGCGTAGCCGTGCTCAAACAGCCTGCGGTTTACCGTCTGGCGAGACTATCGAGCCAAACGTTTGGCCTATAGTTCCAAGGCAATCGCTTTAGAAGATTTGGTCCGCTCTCTTCTTGCCAGATTGATGATGAAACGATCACTTTTGTCGTTTCCACTTCGCGGTCTTAGCAGGTGTCACATTTCCTGTCACAGTCCTTCTCCTCAAGATTCTATTCATAGTTTTCCTGTCCATATCCAAACGTCTAGCGATCTCGATTTGTTCTACGCCCCTCTGCATATGCAACCATTTGGTGTCGTATTATAATATCAGTAGGTCGCGGTATGGTCTCAGCAATGGGTAGACACAGTTACTAATATGCAAACCTCCGCGAAAACTGACAAAACATGACGAACGCATCCCACCCCACCAGCACTGTACTTAAACTCTGTGACATGTTTCACACACCCCAGGCACTCCAGTCATAACAAATGGAGAGTGATTGACTGAAAAGTGTTCATATTTCACTTACATGTTACGTAATGTCGTGCCAATTCAGGGGCGGATTTAGGCCGTCTTCTGGGTCTTCTGGAAGACGGTCAGATTTTCCAAGTTTACATTGATAGGTATCTATTTTTTTCTGTCGGAAGACGGTCAAAAATGGAGGATGGTAACAAAGATAATTTGGGAGACTGTCAGAAAAATCGCTGGATCCGCCCCTGCAATTGGTACATTGACTTTTTTTCGTACCAAGTGTTGCGTTTTAGAAATACGAGTAAAAAATCTCAAAAAGTTATTTTTGTACCAACCATTTTGGGCAATAATGTATAAGTGAAAAGGGATACAAATGGCCCACTTTTCTTTACCTTTTTCCTGCACTAACGTTGAACTTTCATACACCTTTTGCTGCAAAAAGACGATCTTTTGCCTGAAGAAAAGGTATTCTAAAGTTCACGGGCTTTTTGCATGCTAAAAGGTATATGAATGGCCGACTTTCCTCCACCTTTTCCTGCCAAAAAAGTCCAACTTTCAGATGCCTTTTGTGCAACTTTCCAGATACAAAAGATAAACCTTTCAAACCTTTTTATTTGTCCTACTTTGGTGACTTATTTAAATGTAATATTTCTTTTGGGGATTTAATAATATACTGATAAAACAGAACAACACATAGTATAAACTTTTATCATTTATTCCTTTACAACATGTTTGTGCAGGTTGCACTTGTATTTTGAAAGTTTTTTGATAATCCAAGGAAATTTGATTTTTTTGTTTTGAAAATCCAAGAAAGGTCCATGAAATGTTCTTTAAATGTACTCTGTGCAAGATGCCCAAGTCCTACTATATAGGCATAACTTCCCCCTCTCGTGGGAGTACTTTTCCTGGAATCATCTGTCAAGTGAACGCTTTGCCTGTCCAAATCTTTGCCTTTTGCCTCCAAAAAATAGGATCTATTTAATGACAAATTTTGCTTCGGGTAACAGTTCATTTAAATGATAATCTAATACGATATAAGAATGTCAACTTTTATGATATTTAAATTATTTTTCAAACTATGCACTTAAAAAGGTCCTACATTAGTACTTTCTTCCTTTCATATATTTTGTTTTAGTCCGTCCAGTCCGTTTGCTTGTTTTAGAACATTCTCCTTCTTTTCAGACATGTAGTATCTTTTAATGGCACATGGTTAAGAAGTAAAGAGAGTGAATTATTTGAGTGTAATATTATGCACAGAGTTTTAATTTGGGAAAACATGAATAATGAAATAACTACATGTAATGATGAAAATTTGCATTCATGATTACTGCTAGGCAACTTGAATTGGCCTTGCACAGTAGGACAAGTGAACTTAGACAAGGTTAAAAAAGGGTCCTGTAATACACACCTCGTTCTTTTCCTCCAAAATTGTGTGTCTTAGTCTATCCACTTTGTTTGCTTTTTTGATGATTTGTTACGAGGTTATTAGCTTCGTTACTATTAATGAAAGGAGTCAGTTCTCGGAATATACTTTATTTTATTTATGAAGTGCAGCTTACAAGATTTCTAAGTGCCAACTTCAACCCTTTAAGTCACTGCTCTCACGAGTTGCTGATCCTCAGATGTTTTAGCACTTGAGCTTTTTGGAACTTAACTAACTCTTACTTATTGAACAATGCTGATTGCATGGGCAATACGTACGTGAAATCATCAAACCTAAATGCTGGATTACATGAGATTGGTTATACAGATCATTTACGACATGCAGCTAATATCTTTACCTTATTATGTATAATGTGATGCAGGAGGCAGGTCATCGTTTTTGCTTTATAGGTATCAATGTCCAAATTTCCATAACTAATTGTCACGCCTCAAAAATGAAACATGACTTCACAAGTTAAATGCAAAGACGATCATCCGGTGCACGATACAGTGCATAGGGTCAGATAGTACACGGTATATCGAAGATGGGTTTTCTAATTTAAAATTTTCATTTTAAACGTTATGTTACCCCGTGACACTTCTCTGACATGTAGTTGGCCTGCGTTTTAAATTTCTGGTAAAGAAATAAAGTCTTTAAGAGAGTGAATTCTTTAAGTATTATATCATACAGTTTTCATTCATGAAAATATGAATGCTCAAATAACTACATATAATGATGAAGACATTCATGAATACTGCTCGACGACTGAGCAAATCTTGTCAGGGTTCATACAGCAACATAAAAACAAATTCAAGAACTTCTGAGGCTCTAATTCAAGAAAATTTCAATGATTTTTGAATGCGATTTACTGTCATTTATAAGTTTACATACAAAAAAGGTGCATTATTACATACAAACTTTGTATTTTAATACACCAATGATGAAACATGAGAAAATGAAATGAAAAGATTAAAAAAGGACATTCCACCAGCACGCTATGGCCTATATTCAGGTTAGAAAAAAAAAAAAAGAAAAAGATTTGAAATAATTTGGACTGATTAAGGACTGCTGACAGTGTAAAGGAGAATACTGAGGAGATTGTAGAGCTATTCTCTGACGATATGGCTACGAGACAGTTTTACATGAAAGAAATTTCAAAATATTTACTTAGGCTGAATTCTATGCAAAGTGTATGATGCTGATGCCTTAGTTACGTTTTAAAAGCAAAGCTAGACAAATCAAGAAAATTTTACAACAATACAACTTTGCAAACCAGCAAGCCTTGTTTATAGTCAGGTTTTATTGCGCATTTTGGGCAGACCTGCTGATCACTGCAGTAAAAACGACATATCAAATAAAATGAATTAATGTTCGCAGGCGGGCTGATATAAACTATGCATGGCATTGTGACATCAGTCACCCTGTGTTTTAAAGTTCACACATGGGTTGCGATGTAGGCCTACTCAGCGACAACAATTGGCAGGCCTAAAATAATATTCAGATAAAGTCATGCCTTTTAAAAAGAAAATAAAAAATAAAGAAAAACCTCTCAATACTAACATCAGCATTTAAGATAGCTGCAAGGAGGTTGCACGTATCCGCATACCTAACGATACAAATGATCACGGATACCTGCTGGCGTAGGAATACACTGGAATTTTACGCATGTAAGCAAACATCATTTACCCTTGAATGTCATGTATCAACATTATACACTCATATCAATTATTGCTATTAAAATAAAATCATCTATTTTATGCACATCAACCATGTGATAGTCTAATTACTAACAGACAAATGCGGTGTTATATCGCGACGTTTTGGAACATTCACAGGAATAGAGTAATGCGGTCTTGTCGTCCATGTTTTGCAAGTGAATGTCGGAACTCGGATTAAATAATACGATCAAACGACAGTCGATCGCAAACCTGCCGATGGTTGACAGTTTTTGAGAAGACTTAGAGTCCATGCCGTTGGGTTCTTGAAGACAATATGAGCTCCCTCCTCCCATTCCCACCAGCAATTGTCAAGCGCCTACTGGGTTGGAAGAAGGGGGATAGCGCCGACCGCGAAGATAAGTGGTCGGAAAAAGCAGTCAAAAGTTTAGTCAAGAAACTCAAAAAGACCGGAGGACTGGATGAGCTCCAAAAGGCAATCACAACACAGGATCAGAATACAAAGTGCATCACGATCCCCAGGTAAGCTGTATGTACATCTCTACTTGTATCTTAATCTAAGAAGCATGCCTCATTCAAAATGGCGGAGGCGGAATTAATGAATTAATGTCCTCTACTACTTGCGTAATAAAATTGAGTAACACAGCATTTTCCCCGAGTATTTATTGTCTTATGCCGTACTTTGGCCCGAGAGATTGACACTTAGTCCGTCTGAGTGCTTTGTTTACTAAATAGAATTAGGGCTGAAGGCGAAAAAAACGAGAATGCTTCAGAAGGGCAAGTTATAAAATATTATGAAAATGTAAATCAAGGTAATAGCTGGTGCTGGTGAACAATGCATGTATGTATTGCTGTTGAGATTGTGAAAGAACATAGAACTCCTGGTGCAAGTAATGCCAGTCAAAATAAATAGTTGGTGTAGGAGGTAGAATGAATTGTCTGTTTGTACATGAGTGGAGAGGGACATTGCTGTTGCTGTCACCTTGCACTTGTTACGCTTAGACACCATAAACAAAAGAATGTGTAAATTATTCAGTGTGGACTCACAGAAATGGTTCATAGGACTTAAATATAGCTTGGATTTGAAAGTCAACTTGATCAGATAATTTTCTTGAAGTTTTGAAGTATATTTTCTATGAATTTTTAATTTTTTTACACATAGGCATTTTCAAGGCATGAGTTTGAATCTAGGTCTGAAGCCTAAAGCTTATTTAGAAGTAGGGCATAATTAAAAAGTTCATGATAAAAGTTAGGGAGAGGGGGAATAAATGTTTGAAAGGCCTAAATGGCAAAATAGTTTTCTCTTTTTTTTTTTTTTTTTTTTTTTTTTTGTGTGAAATACATAATCTTTATATTATTGAAATAAAAATGAACACTTTTGAAGCACTAACTCCCTTTTTTTTTTATTCACCAGCCCACTCAATTTTGTACATAGTTCATTTGCACAAAGTTCATGTGTCAGTACCCATCACTAAAATGGCGAACCTCATAGCAAGCACAGTGATTGCGAAAGCCGTCGGACCACGGCCATATGCCGGCAAAAGTTCTGTGGGCTGGAAAACCCTTTTAACTCATCGGCCCACATGTCCGACGGACTAAAGTCAGTTTCTTTAACAGATACCTCGCCTCATATTTGAATTTATCGTAAAGCTCTAAGTACGCACTATTCGCAAGTAAAACTTTAACTTGCGCCATATAATACTGGCGCGTTTTGTAATAAAGGTNGAAAATAGACATTGCATGTGAACGAAGCCTTAGACACCATAAACAAAAGAATGTGTAAATTATTCAGTGTGGACTCACAGAAATGGTTCATAGGACTTAAATATAGCTTGGATTTGAAAGTCAACTTGATCAGATAATTTTCTTGAAGTTTTGAAGTATATTTTCTATGAATTTTTAATTTTTTTACACATAGGCATTTTCAAGGCATGAGTTTGAATCTAGGTCTGAAGCCTAAAGCTTATTTCATAAGAACGCTTTTTGAAGTAGGGCATAATTAAAAAGTTCATGATAAAAGTTAGGGAGAGGGGGAATAAATGTTTGAAAGGCCTAAATGGCAAAATAGTTTTCTCTATTTTTTTTTTTTTTTTTTTTGTGTGTGAAATACATAATCTTTATATTATTGAAATAAAAATGAACACTTTTGAAGCACTAACTCCCCTTTTTTTTTTATTCACCAGCCCACTCAATTTTGTACATAGTTCATTTGCACAAAGTTCATGTGTCAGTACCCATCACTAAAATGGCGAACCTCATAGCAAGCATAATAAGGATTATTTTGGTGAAAGAATCCGTGTCCCCCAAATTTCATAATAGGGTGCCGACTGTCTCCAAGTTTCTAAAACCAAGATGTAACACTGGATATGTAGTGCATGTGCTAACTCAGGAAATTAAAGACCTCAACATGTGTAAGTGATGACCAACTTGCATATCCGCTGTGATATAGGAGCTATCAGATCTTTGTCTTACCTTTCATCTCTCTAGCCTCTTCCATGGCATTTGATTGATTTTTCATAAGATATTCACAGATATTGTTTTAGATAAATAGACCGTCATTTGGTTCTCTGCCTATAATATCTGCCACCCTGGTAGAGGGTATCATCTCTCCAACTTACCCACTCCTGTAATGCCAACCATTAATGTAAGATTCATCCGCTTGTCTGTAAGTTATGTCGCTGCGGAATCATAAGAACACAATTGACAGGGCAATGGCCACAATGAAGTGCAAGAGAAAGGTTGGAAATTTTTTCCTGCCTAAAACAAACTTTCAAATATTACAACGGCCATGGAACTTCTTTTGTACTGGTGGGAAAAAAATATATCATCATTTGACATACCTCTAACAATCAGAAATATGTTTTTGGTTTTTCTTTTGGGGGGTTTTAATATCAAAACAACTATATTGGTACATACCATGAACAATCTTACTTATGGCTTTGTTGACCTTACAGGATTGTGCAAGTTGAGGAGATGAGAGGTAAAATAAAGATTGAAGGGCTCCTACATCATGTAAAACTGTGCACTTTTCATAACTGCACTATGGAACAGCATTACTTTAATCTATCTTTTATACTATTTCTGTCTGGGGCTACATCCTGTAATAGATAAAAATGAGAAATTGGACTAAAGATCCCTTAATATTAGTGGTAGGCATGCATTAATTTTTTGAAGTTATGACTCTTTAATTTCATATGATAGTCACCTTACTATTATATGATTATACAAATGATGATTTACGTTTAATAGAATAATGAGAATGATGAACAACTGATGTTAGATATTGTACAGAGCTTCATTAATAAGGATACGAGGCCATTTGATTAAAAATGATTATAAATATTGAACAGTAAAACTATCTGGTCCCCATTAAATATGTGTAGAGAATGTTTGTATATCTTTGCTCAACCTTTGTCGACCAGACCTTGACCCCACACATATTTACTCAGTGAATCTTGTAGGTCCCTAGACGGACGTTTACAAGTATCGCATCGTAAGGGTTTGCCACACGTCATCTATGCACGACTCTGGAGGTGGCCAGACCTGCAGAACCACCACGAGCTACGAGCTATTGACACATGCGAGTATGCTTTCCACTTGAAGCGGGACGAAGTTTGCGTGAATCCTTACCATTACTCGAGGGTTGAAACACCAGGTAATTTTTAATTTTTTTTCTAGCTATTTATGATCAAAAATGGTGTCACGTACAGACAGATTGTACCTGTAAATTGTAGCCATCACCAATGGTTAGCTGTTCCCCTTAGTACCCTCAAACTACTGTTTTAGTTACATTTTCTTTATGTCTAGCGGACTTTGGGTGCATAAAAAAAAAATTGCTATGAAACATAATTTTGTTTTAGAATTGTCAAAATAACTTACTTTGTATATCTTTTTTATGTACAGACATAGATGTGTATGTACATATAGCTGTCGCCTGCGTCTGTCGTCACTGCCGCTGTTGCCATGCACTTTCAACGATAACACAAGTGGAAAACCATTTTACCTTTTGGCTTGAAACTTACAGAACTGATGAATATTCATAATTCACAGGTTAAGTTAAAAAATCAGCATGATTGGGCCTCTTTCTTAAAAGGTATGATTTTTTTCCCCTTTTTTTTCAGCATACATGCAACACTGATAACACATTTAAGGGAAAACCATATTGGCCTATCATCTTGAAATTCTCAGGAATGAACAGTCTTACTTAAATTCAGGTCGAGTTTGAAAAGCAATGCCTTGTTTTGTATATGAGTGACTTTTTCTCAGAATCAATTCTAAGGCATGTTAACAGTCTCATTATTGAACTAATCAGATAATTCAAAGTGTTCTTTTGACAAGTTCTACATCTTAACAACATTGTTAGTTGATAATATGAATATGTTGGTAAACCTGTTATCATGTATTGTGTTTTAAAGTGTTAAAAATGGAAATAAACTCATATCATTGCAGTTTGTCAGATTCAATCATTCACTATGTTCAGAATCTCAGAATGGAGCAAACAGGACATGTAAAACTGTTCTGTTGATATTTTTCCTATGTCATCAATTTTCTTAGTTGATTATATGAAAATGACAGTAAACTGATTATTTTTGTTTTATGTAAAAAAGGTGTTGAAAATGGAAATAAAATCATTTCAGTACATTTATCTCGTTTACATTTTGGCATTTTCAAGGTTTGACTCTGAACTTCCATGGCTTTGAACACTTTTGCTTGTCACATTTTCTGAATATATATGATACTTTTATCTAAAATTGATGGTCATTATGCTGTTAAGTATTATGTAATATTTTATCAAAAATGAAGAAAACCCTATTTTTGGCACTGCCTCCATAGTGACCATTAGAGGAAAACAGTGTCACTTATTTTCTCAAACTTACAGAAAAGTAGCTTAGGACTAAAATATAGCTTCAATTGGAAAACCTGTCTTATTGGTTAACTTTTCTGGAAATTTTGTAGTTTTTTGTCAGAATTAAAATTTTCACATATCGACATTTTCAAGGTGTGACTTTGAACTTCCATGGGCTGTGAAGACCTTTGCTAGTCACATTTTCTGAATGTCCTTGATACTTAAATTTTATTGTTGAAATTAATGGTCATTATGCTGTTAAGCATTATATAATATTGCATCAAAATTAAAGAAAACCCTATTTTGGGAACTGCCTCCATAGTGACCATTAAAAAAATCCTTGTCATTTACTCTTCTTAAAGTTACAGGAAAGAAACACAGGAGTAAAATGCAGCCTGGGTTGGAAAAGCACTTTGCAGTCTAAGTGGCTTCTTTTTCTGTCGTACATTTTTGTGAAATTGTTATCTTTCAAATATTGGCATTTTCATTGTGGGACTTGGAACTCCCATGGGCATGAACCCCAGTGGCAATCAAATTTTCAAAATGACCGTGTTATTATTAGAAGATTATTAAAAATTGGTGTTAATTATATAGTTAATCATTGAGTAATATTGCTTCAAAATTGACAAAAAGCCTACTTGGTGCACTGTCATCACAAATGTTATGCTAAAAAGAAAACTGTGTTACTTAATTATTTTTTTTTACTTACAAGAATGATTCTTAGGATTGACATATAGCTCAAATTACAAAACCAGCTCTATTGGATTATCTTTTTTTATTGAATTAATGCAATTTTTTGTGAAATTTTCATTTTTCTCATTCTGGCATTTTCTAAGTGTGAACTTGAACTCTCATGGGCCTGAAGTCTTATGCTTTAACTTTCATCAGTATTACCTGTTGTGCATAATTAAAGTTTGATGTTGACTTTGCATTTAAGCATAATGTATTATGGCATCAGAATTGACAGTATCCTATTTTGTGCATTATTATTTTCTGCTTTTTGTCTGTACATTTGACAGCTTTGCTGCCTTATTTTTTTATCTTATTTTTTTTTTTTTTTTGCTTTATATCTGTACATTTGAAAGCTTTGCTGCCTTGTTTTGTGTCATATTATCACAATAAAAGCCTTCCAACTGGTGGTACATGTCAAGGAGGAAGTATTGCCTCCCTGACCATGTAGTTAATAACCATAGAAAAAATGTGTTGAATGAATCCGTGTATTTATTATTTTTTTACAGTGCTTCCGCCAGTGCTTGTGCCACGTCAAACAGGAGAAATCCCAGCAGATTTTCAACCTCCAATTGACGACTACTCAAATACAGTGCCTGAAAACATTGATTTTCCTGCAGGCGTCAGCGAATCTTCTTTTCAATTACCAGGTAGGCTTTTTGTTGCCCTTGTTGTCGTGGATATTTTTGCATTTTTAGTATATCTAAAGTCATGCCAAGTTATCTCTGCTATGTTATGATGCACTTTCAGACTCACTGAAATGACCTGTCCTTTCTTCACTTCTAGTTCTACTTCTAGATGCTGAAAGAGAAAGAAAAGCAATATTTCCAAAATAGATATTATGTGTTCCTGCACAGATTAACATAAAAAAAAGATCTACAAAAATGAAATAACTAGGTCAACCACATAGTCAACATCCAAATATTGAAATGAAATATATAAATATATGTTAGAAATATTTACTAAAATGTAATATATGCTGTAACTATATATTGTAAGAAGTAATTTCTGAAATATTGCCCTTTCCTATTGTGTGTGTTTGTGTGTAATAGTGCATCTGTGATCTGTCCTTTCTTGGTGCTCACCTGGGGATCATTCTAAACTCAGACAGCCCAAAAAATATAATATTTAGTACTACTACAGTGATAAAGTAAATAAATAATAATTATTAGTATTATTATAATGACAATGAATATCTTCCAGAGACCCCTCCCCCAGGCTACATGAGTGAAGAAGGGGACAATAATGAAAACAGCCAAGGAATGGGTGAGTAGATGCAACCACATATCTGATACCCCATTCACACTACAGCCATTTATCCAAATAAATAGTGAATTAGGTCCTGATTTTAATAATTGCAGTAGTCTGAACACATGAGGATTCTGGTTAACCATTTTCTCAAAATTTTGCTAGCATGCTGGATTTTCTTAAGCAATTCGAATTACTTGCCGAAACCTCTGGGTAATATACCACCCAATCTTACATCTCTGGTTGAATTAAACAACATGGATTTGTTTAATGTGAAAAAAAATCTAAATGCCATTTTATTCACCAGTTGCAATCAAAATGTTACGTGCATATTATGTGCACCTAACCAATGTATTATATATATCTGCATGTCCACAATACTGGATAACAACATTGGGGCAACATGGCACTGATCTTGTTAGCATGCTTTCCACTTAGAATATGCATCATATTTTGCTTTATATTCATAAATTTTGAAAAATGTAACATTTAACACATACAAAAATGATTAGGAAAGAGTGCAGTTAATTTCACAGAGATGCGATCCTGAATTAGCGGTTTAACAGCGATGACATGAAATCGTCTCTTGTGTGCACGCCTTTCGTTTATTATATACATTGTATTTTGCTTCATATTCATAAAGTTGGTAAAATATGACATTAAACACATACAAAAATTATCAGGGAAGAGTACACTTAACTTCACATTTTCTTACACATTGTTGTTTTATGAAAAGCAGAGTGTATTTCAGGTATTTAAATCCTGAAATTGAATGATTTGTGTAGTTCACGTGTATGTTCACTTTGTACTGAAGTTTAAAATGGAAACCATAGTAATGCACAACAACCCGTTTTCCTCACCCATCAAAATTTGTGAGGAAGAGCAATTTTTGTTTTTCTCTAGTGTGTGTGCCATAAATGATCCCTGAGATGACAAAAACACATGACAATACTTTTCTGAAAGCTTTCTTTTCCATAATGTACAGCTGTAAAACAGACTGGTATGTCTGTGTCCTACATTTAAGCGCTGTTTTAGTGTCATTTTAGGCTGAGAATTAAAAAGTTTAAAATACACAACAATATTTGGAAACATAAATTACTTGTTGTAATAAGACAAATCTATCCCCTTTCACATGAAAGCACTCCCATTGTAATCCAATGCATAAGAATATTTTGACAGACTTTCAAAGATGATCACCCACTGCTGTTACCCAGTATTGTGGACGTGCAGATATGGAAATGGTCACATGACCAGCAAAATGGATAAGTAAAGTGTTTGTCAAACTTGCAGAAAACCTAGTAAAACGTTGGTGTCGAAACATTAGTTTTAAGGGAAAAAACAAGACAAACACAGCACACTCGGAAGCAATCTGGTTTACTGTGCTCATGGGACAGAAAAAAATTACTGTTTAAAATTACTGTTTAATTACTGTTTAACATTGAAGACCGGTTTAAGTCATTAATTTGGCAGTGGAAATCACATATCTGCAACTCCAAGTCAAGAATGGCAATTTCATTTATAAGGCTTGTACATATCATACTTATGATCTTTTCCTTTCTGACATTCAAATGAGAAATTTTGTTTTTCTTTTGAATATGGGGAATGAAAAAATACTTGTGTGATGTGGACACTAGTATAAAAATGGGTTCTATACTGTACTTATGTTCCTAGCATGTCCATCAGTATTTTATACATTTTTGTCACTTTTATTTCATTTAGATGGAGTGGATCAGATCCCAGCCAGCCCTTCTATGGGTAAGTTTTTACTTAATATTTTTTAATGCATTATAACATTAAAGCAATACTTATACTACACAGTGAAAGACAGCACGCCTTCCCCACAACATTCATTCAATGGGGAAAAATTCTTACAAATAATAAAATGAAATACATGTAGATTTAAATTTAAGTAGGGAGAGAGAACCATAGTAGGCTATGTTGCTTTTTGTAGCAATCATTGTTGTACAGCAATTTTTTTGGACTCAAGTATTTAAAATACCAGCTATGCCACCTTGAAATTAAACAGTCCAATAAATAAAGAAATAAATAAATAAATAAATAAATGGACTTCTGCACTTAAGTTGTAGGTCAAAAAATGATGCAACTTGTTTCTTGGAAGCAACATATTGCACAGAATCAAGTGCATTATTAGATGCATGGGCATTAAGTGACTGTATATTTACAACCTTTGGTGTCTTGTTTGTATATGTGCCATCTGCAATGTGTATTTCCTTTTTTCGTCTTTTATATGTAGATTTGGAACCAGTGACATATACTGAACCCACCCACTGGTGTTCCATATCCTATTATGAGATGAACACACGTGTTGGGGAGACATTTCATGCCTCTCAGCCCTCACTGACTGTGGATGGTTTCACTGATCCTTCCAACTCCGAACGGTTCTGCCTTGGTCTGTTGTCGAATGTGAACAGAACACAGCAAGTGGAGATGACAAGACGGCATATAGGTGAGCATTTCTATGTTTTCTAAGTAAAATGGTTGTGTGTGAAAGCTTTGTTGATAGGTTTGTTTAAGTGTTTATGTAGAGACAAGTCTATCCCCTTTCACATGACAGCACTCCCATTGTAATCCAATGCATATTTTATACTATATTTCAGAATTTTCAGCATATATTATACTATATGCAATACAGATAACACATAAAGTGAAAAACTGATTGATCTATTGTCTTCAAACTTATAAGAGTGATCAATATTTCTTGAATACAGGTCAAGTTCGAAGGCAAGGCTGATCTGATTATTTTTCCAAATGATCATGTAAAATTGCATCAAATTGACAAAATAACGTATTTTGTACATCATTAGTGACTTTTATGTTTTGTACATTTTACAGCTTTGCTGCTTGCTTTGTTTTGCTCAGACAATCTTGGCATAATGCATTACTCGACAAAGTGCTTGCAGCACTCAATTCAAAAGTCACTTCACTAGCATGGTAGCCTGTAGAGTTTTACCCAACCATTTTGTTTCTTGCAGGCAAAGGAGTTCGATTGTACTACATAGGAGGGGAGGTGTTTGCAGAATGTCTCAGTGAGAGTGCAGTATTTGTGCAAAGTCCTAATTGTAACCAGAGATATGGATGGCATCCTGCCACTGTCTGCAAGATACCACCAGGTAAAGGGTAGAAGACATGGTCCTAAGAAGTCAGGGGCCACAAGCATACATACAAAATAAAATTTATGATCAAAATTATATGTCTAATATTCATCTTCCTCAGTTATCAGAATTCTTGGCATTTTGGTTTGCTTACATAATATAGAGCCCACATTATGTGTTCAATTTCTCCATGAGTCCTGAACTGGATCTCTTCTACCATTATTGTTAGGTTGCAATTTGAAGATCTTCAACAACCAAGAGTTTGCTGCCCTGCTGGCTCAGTCAGTTAACCAGGGGTTTGAATCTGTTTACCAACTCACACGCATGTGTACCATAAGGATGAGCTTTGTGAAAGGCTGGGGAGCCGAGTATAGGTAAAGTGATAATTTGGTGTACAATAAAATTAGTTTGAAGATAAAGATTGAGATGAAAAGTACAGTTTTTATGATAAATTTCTGAACTAAAATATGTCAATAGGCATAGGATTTTGCCATCTTTGCACATCGTTTATGGGGCTTTTATAAACTGGAGGAGTGAATAAATTGGTCAATTTATGACCAAAAATTTGAAAAAGGTGCAGCTTTTAAGCTTATTTTTAGCAGAACGAGGGACTAATTTCTGTGACCTGGCAATTTTAGTTGCATAAGAAACTGGTGGAAGTGGCTTATATGCGTTACTGGGAATCCTTTTTTTTTTAATTTGTCTATCACATTCTTGTAAATGGAGTTCTATTATAGTGGTATATGAAATACTGGAATTCTGTCCCATTTTCAGGCGTCAGACAGTGACAAGCACCCCGTGCTGGATAGAGATTCACCTAAATGGTCCTCTTCAGTGGCTGGACAAAGTTCTCACTCAGATGGGCTCTCCTCGCCTACCCTGCTCAAGTATGTCATAGAATGGTGCAAAACAGTAGGCTGGAAAAGACTGGAAACAGCACGGCAAGGTTCATAGACCAAAGGTCAAAGACCTAGTAAATAGGAGACTGCACAAATGCTCTGAACTTAGGAATGAAGGAAGAGTGTGAACAATTTTTTTTTGTCAAAGACACCTCGACTCTGAAGTACCAAAGCATGTATGCATTCAAATGGTGACCTTGCACTGATTCCACCACGACCTTATATAGATGCACTGTGACCTCATACATAATCATTGTGACCTCATGTCAATTTACTGTGACCTCATACAGAACCAATTTTATCTGGAGATCCTGTGACCTCTTGCAGTTTTCACTGTGACCTTGAGCAAAAATTTACTGTGACCTTGTACAGCTTTATATATGCACGGCAGTACTCGACTGTAATCCAGTACAGTAGAAAAGAGCATTATCGTGTAGCTGCAGAGCACGTTATCCATGTTGCAGTATAATAGAATATGGAAAATTAGCCAGCATTTGACTGGAACATATTTTGCTACTCTACGCTGTTCTTATTATCAGATGGAAAAAATGTACCATGTAGAGCTGTCAGACCTTCATCCATACAATATAAAAAAACTCTGAATGGCTATATATACTATATATATGTATATAAAAAAGTCTTTTAGGAAAAAAGAAGACTAACAGCATGGTACATGAAGATTCTTGTGTCTCTTGTGTGCTTCACAAATCAGAATACAAGGGAGCAACTTGAGTCAAAGCAGTAGTGAATGATCCAGGTTTCAGAATATCAGTGCTTGGCGAAACTAGATAGGTCTTGAGTGGAAACTGTTTAAAGATGGATATACATCAATTAATGGGTCTCAGAATGAGAGAACAAGTAGTGAAGTAGTAGTAGGTAGCATAATAATGTAAAAGCTACAACAGGAGGACACAGTGCAAAACAAAAGTTTTGTACCATCACCACCACCATGTGTGAGGCAAAGGTCATGAATGTTATTCTTCAAGAAATTCCTCAAGAAATGGCCATATCACATCCCTGCATATGATGATTTTGGGAATTCCCCAGATTCCAGAGGATTCAGTTTTACCCCAGTGATATCACCGACTTGAAGGAATAAGACACCATGCCAAGGCTGGAGTTGTTTACAGTGAATATTGTGCATTATGAACCACATTCTTAGAAGTGTAGGACAGCACGGACTGCAGGGTACTAATGTGCTAGTAGTGAGGAGCTGCAGTGCCCCCAGTATTGTCTCCTGGCCCAGGCCTAGCGTGGAGAGGGAGCCGTTACTATAAAATAATTGTGATATAGCGAGAGAGACTGAGAGAATGCGAATGTAAAGAAAACAAGTAGAAAGAGAAGACCTGTAGTTTGTAATCAAAACTTTTTTATCGAAATGTTTTTAAATGATGATCAGGATTTTTTAATTATTTACGTATATTTTTTTGTCATCAGACAACCGGTGAGGAACTACAGTACTAGTGTTACTGGAAGGTTAACTGTAACGTACCACTGCCATACACAGGAACTGTAATAATAGCTCTTACATGAAAATGTATAAAATAAAGTAAATTGAGATATTTCTATTATACCCCCAACATTATATTCTGATATATCAGTTCCAGTTTTTGGAAACTTCAGTGGGACAGATGCTGGACACTGTATTAGCATGGGCTTTTACAAAATAAACTTGCATACAAATAGTTTATGACAGCTTCAAAGCAGTTAATGCTAAAATAGAATTAAACATAAATTTACCAGACTTGGACACACTGAAACGACCATAACAGGATATGTATTCACCATTTTTATGGACAGACACTGTGTCTAGACATAAAGTCACCATTGTGACTGGGCGTGTATTGCCATGTGATGATCTCCCCCCCCCCCCCCCCTCCCCCCACTTGATGGTTTAATAGTTAACTGAGGTACTGGTACATTTACACGCGACAGCCATTATATGCCAATATTGCAAACTTGTCCCTTTTCTGTGCCTAATCAAGTTGGTGTTACATACCCAGGAGGCAGTATTGCCTCTCTGGTCCTCTAGTTTTCTTGAAATTGTGAAATAATTTTGTCAATTTCTCATTTTTCAAACACTGACATTTTCAAGGTGTGACTTAGGGTGCATTCCCAGAGATATAGATTGATCCAAAGATTTAGATTTAGATCGACCTAACTACCTGGGGGTTCACGCTAAATTGCAGTCAGCCGAGCGCGCACCATAGTTAATTACCCCCTTACAGCTTTTAGTAGGCGGGACAGACGCTTAAGCCGGCTAAGCTGACAGTAATCTAGTGAGACTCCCCACAGGGATAGATCGATCTAAAATCTATGGGAATGGGGTCTTAGAACTCCCATGGACCTGAAACCCTGTTCTAGTGATTTTCTAAAGGACTACAGTAAGGGTAGTGCATATTTAAAAATTGGTGGTAATTACAGAGAATTTCATCTGTTAAAAGAATAATGTAATTTCTCTTCAATCAGGGAATGGCTCTATCCACTGAATTCACCTGGATAGCCTCATTCCTTGATAAAGATGCTCTGAAAGACGTCAAAATATTGTAGGAAAGACAAGCTGTCAATATTAACTGTTGATTGAAGAAAATTACTTTATTCTTGGTGGTAAGTACACTGTTGTATTACATAATATTGAGTTGGGTTTTTTTTCTTGTTTCAATAATGCTATCAATTATTTTGGCTCTGTACTTCTAGTACTAGTTAGGTGTATGATATCACGACTAAAAATTTGCATGTTGGTCACTTTCATATATATTTATAGTGTTAAAGATTGTCTGTTCATGTCAGCTGTATGTGGCTGGTTATTCTGATTGCTTATAATATTGATATTTACTTTCCTAACTAAAAGGATCATGTGGAGGCAAAGCCTATATTGCCATGCACTATTATGCCAATTGTGTCTCTACAGTTTAGGTTTTTTTATATAACATATCAGGTGTCATTTTCAGCACAGTGTTCTAAAAACCAGTGTTGCAACCACTGATCCAGGGTTTTGCTAAGAGGCTACACAAGGGGAAAATTGCTTCATTTCACTGAGCAAATAAAATATTTGATAAGGAAAATTCAACAGTAATATGTAAGGCATAGGGATGAAAAAAAGTGTTTTGTCCCATTTTGTTTTACCATTGACAGCAAACGCCAAGACTGCTTATTTTGTCACACCTTGGACAATCAGAAGTATGTATGAAAAATGTACTGAATCACAGGCTCTGTTGTGTGATTTACAAAAACTTTGGGTGGCTACATCCAGTGACAAGCAAGAAAAAGGAATTGGAATCCACTCATTTACCAGTGATCTGATTTGTGAAGTGCATTTGATTGAAAAAAATTATTTTATTACTCTCACGTAAGATGGAGACAATGTGCAAAAGGAAGTAACCACAAATGTGACCCAAAACCATATGTGGACATGCGGCATTTGATCTTACAGAGTCCAGTTAAGTTTTTTTTTTAATTTTTTTAATATGACAAAACAGCATTGCATTTTACATCCTTGATTTGGTAAGGTTTTGTGAAAAAGCCAAAATCACTGTTTTCTTTGTAAAAAGAGGGGTTTCAAAAATTCCAGGCACCTTTGGTAAGTCACATGGTCCTTTTGTTATTATCTCTCTGTTCATTAGAACCAGTGAAATTAGAATTAATGAAATTGGGTACACTCTCAGCCTGTTACATTTCTGTCCCATTTACTTCCATGATACACCCAACTTTTAAACTGCTTGTTATGTTTATGACATAGATGGAGTGAGCCTAAGTCAGAACGGGTATAAACGGAAGCATTTACAGCAAAGCCATCTGTTAAGTGCCATGCTATTCAAAGGTTAAGTAAACATTTTGCAGAGCAGAATGCAGTATTTACTACCTGTTAAAGGTAATTGAAGTAATGTTACTGGAAACAATGGTGTTCAATATTATCACATTACATCTAATAAGTAATGACTAAGTGGATAAAAGATAAAAAGAAAATGACTGTTCTTTCTTTAAATGTGTCATCAAACAAATTTTGAATGTAAAGGGTTCTCTATTTAAGGTGATGACAGTTCTATCCATATCTGATTAATAGAATATTAAAAAAAAAATGACAAAGATGCAGATAAAAAAATTCAAAGCTAATGAAAGGTAGCATGGAGTTAGCAGTATGGAAGATGTTCATCATTTGTGAAGGTATTTACAGACAAGATAATGCAAATTTATCATGATAGGTCCATTTAACATCAGCCAAAGATTGGAATATTACCTCTCCAATGGTTCAATGTATTGCTCCACGCCTTTAAGAAATGAAGTTACAGATTTTATAATGGTCTCTACCAAGGGGTGCAGTTTGTCTTCCCTCCCCCTATATTACTTCTGTAGATGAATGGAGGTCAGAGAACGAGGCTCCATGGTTTCTGCTTCAACTAGATTTTTGTATCTTTGTATATATCACCACTAGGACTTTTCGGTTCTGTTCTCTGGGTTCAGTATCTGTTTTTTTTTTTTTGTTTTTTTTTTCAACAATATATTTACTAGGTATCTTTTGTCCCTGTGTTGGCTCAGTGATGATTTACTGTGCCTGTTGTTTGTTGATTTTTTGGTGTTCTGTTGCCCTTCCCAGTATGGATCTCCCTGTTTCTCCAATGTACACCTCACGGCATCCCCCACTTTTCCCTTCATTTATCACCTCACATTTTCCCCTCTTTCCAGAGGGTCTATAGAACTCGTGAGGGCATTTCTGATGGTGTGTCCCTCTTCTCTGTGTACACTGATATTTTATTGATAGGGTGTCATGTTCCTATTTTTTCCTGTTTTTTTGGAGATATTCCTTATTTTTCCTTTCTTCTAAAGAAAATTTGCAATTTTTTATTTTTTGATCTAAAAAGGATGTTTTGTGTTGCTTATCAGAAGATAAAATATGGATACCTTAGTCAACTGTTTATGAAGGTTTGGAGAAATTTGGCAAGAATATTAACTAACTGTCCTTGGACCGACATGCCCAGTTAAAGTACAGTGCAGGAAGGTGAAAAGATTACACAAAATTTAAATTATCTGTATTCTTGCAATAGTGTTATATCATTTTCATAAGTAATAGCTCTGACTCTGTGTCTTGGTGGTTCATGCATCTCTACGCGTGGAATTGAATCTCATTGCTTGATGAAGGGAACTTGTGAGGCATTGAATTATTGAAGTGGCAATCCAATACTGAAACGAATTAGAAATTACAAAAAGAACTGGGCTTGTTAACTGGATAGCGTGTTTAATCTGCACCCTCTAGTGTAAACTTTTTTGTTTTATGACTGAAAAGAATGATAAATATATTTTTCAATAGAGCCACTATATGTACGTGTCTGTATATATTGATCACTGGTCTGTCCTTGTCATCACCCATACTGTTTCCATCAGAAACATCAGTCCCTGTAACTGGCAAACCATATGTTTGGTTTACTCTTAAATTTACTGAGTAGCATTGTTTGGTTAAAAAAGATTCCTTTTAAAAGTCCGCATGTTCGGATTTTTCTTACAAAGAATATTGATTTTTTTCTTTTGCATGTATATTGACAAACATTTCCTCATAAATGCAAAACCATATTTTTGTTTTATTTTGGACTTGTAGTGTGGTTTTGCTCGGTAAAAAAGGGCAGAACTTTTGAAAATCATCTTGATTGGATTATTTTTATGTGCAGGTACATAGTGTACACACAGTTATGAATGGCAGGTGCTCTAAGTTTATTATGGTAAAAAGGTATCATGCTCATTGTCATTATTGTACAAAGTATTCTTAGTAATACTACTGCTTTGGTTGGATATAGCCAGAACTGACCAATAAATTCATGTCATGTAGGTGTTATTGTTAGTTGTTTTAGGTCTAAAAATGATTATTTCAGTCAACATCAAGTGCAAGAATGAACTTGGGAGGACTGGTCATTTACCCAATACTATGCAACATGAAAACTGAAGCTTATTTAACACCACCAATTTAAATGCTACACATAAGCTTAATCAGTAGGACGAAGTATATCAAGTATACAGTTGTATCACATTAATGGCTGTCCTGCGAGTTGGATGCAATACTTTTTTTTCCAGTTTGTTTATGCCTCATGATGTCATCAGACTTTCATTCCATGAACAAAAAATGGAAATGTTATATTGAGTTTTCATTCACTGGTCTGTACTTTTTATGTACTTATTGTATGTCTGTATACCCTCTACTAGGGCCACAGATTTATTTTTCACTAGACTTTCATAGGCCCCATCCAGATGGAGAAGAGCCAAGTGCTAGCTAGGCTGCGACGTAAATATGGCGGACCTACATGAAAGGAAGACCGGTTAATTCTGTTATGGTCTCTCTGCCTCTCACGTGCCTCCCCAAGAAACCACTAAAACTAATGAAGTTTGGTAACATTTATTTGCATATGCTATATCAGATTTTACTAACAAGACCACAATCTGGTGCCTCAACCACTTTTGGAGAGATTTTTTTCTCTATAAAAATAAATGCCTCTACTCTCTCCAGAAAAAGGGCAGACCTTGCACCTTGGAGAGTGATCTCGCAAAGTATGTAAATTCTTTACACAAAACAAGTTTACAAAAGCAGGCATAAATACAGTATGAACATGATGTTGCAAAAACAATGAGATTACCAACTTGATGGTGAAACTCTCACTCACTAAGTAAAAACATTTTACTAAGTATGCCTTAGATCAGAGAATTATCCATAATAATAATAATCTATTGCAATTTTACCATATTGGTTTTGAAAGGCTTCTGTGCCTCCTTGCCTTTATTTACATCTTATGAAGCAAGGAAGTCAACTTAAACTGCAATTCCTTCCTCTACTATGTACACCACTAGTGACCTATCCACAAGTGCCAGCATTCTTTGTACAGTGTTCCCTGACCTCACAGAATAAAAAAATTAACATCACCCCTGTCTCAACAGCTTTCTGGTCGCATTCAATCTGGTCGAGAACACTTAAAACTTTGAAAATATTGAGGAGTTAAAAAGAAGCATGTCAGTCACTTTCAACAAACATGCACCTTCCTAATAAATAAAGCAATTTTTGATTTCAGGCCAGATAAAGGCTAGCATTGCCATAAAGGTTACAAAGAGTTGAAGGCTTGAACCTGTTTGAATTCTCATCTCCAAAAGTAGGTAGAAATTCACTATCATCTTATTGATACCTGAATCAGCAAATTATCTATTGGAATTAACAATTACCTAATCCTTCATTCTGAATGAATCTTTATCAGGTAGTTTGTTCCAAGGTTTACGTTAATGAATGAAAACATTTCTAAACCAACCAGTCTGTTGAGTGTGCTTTATCCCTCAATACCATGTCAAGCTCTGTCTTTCCTTTCACTGGCACATCAAAACAATGGCTATCTTTGTGCTACTCTGTAGCTGGTGCTTTAGGCACTTCCTTGTACTCTACCCTGTATCTGTTATAGGGGTAATAAGGAGCTTTGTCTAGACTGTTATTGTCCAGTCTCACTGTTTTACAGGGCTTCATGTCTGGCACCTCTCCCATCAGCCAGTCATTGGATGACGCTGCCGCCTCTGGGGTTACATTGACTTCTTGCCACCTGCCAGTAAACTTGGAGAATTTGGAGTGTAGCCTCAAAGATACTTTACTATGTGTCTGGAAATAAAATAATTGAAATTTAATAAGAAGCCCATTAATTGTGTGGCAGTGCTCCTTATTAGTATACTCACATTAAGTGAAGAAAAAATTGGTGAAAACACGAACAGACAGTGATCAGAACATAAATATACAAACACATACATTGTCCTTAAGAGAAAAATCCCATTCAGCATATTTAAACTAAAACAAAAATATTGTTTGGCAGTTAACATGGTAAATCATAGATGTGTTAAATAGGGATGAGACCAGTCCACACTGAAAAAGTAGGAAAATTGGCCAGGGGTCCAGGGTACACAATTCACAAGAATGACCCAAATGATCCTGAAAAAGTTGGATTTCCGACAAAAGAGGTTAAAAGAGACTAACATGGGCAGACACACAATGATCTACGTATGTACAGGCACAAATAAAAATCATTACCGCGATGATCTTACCTCTTTGGCTTTCTTCAAGGCGTTCCGCCTGTAGAGGTAGCTCTCGCTGTTCACCACATACACCATCTTGAAGGAATTAACATTAAACTTGCACTCAGTGTTGTCTCTTATATCCACGTCTTCCTCCATGCTCTTTTTGACAGCCAAGGCTGTGAGGTCAGACCCAGGCTCTCCCCCAGACTCTCGGTTCTGCTGGCTTTTGCTCTGTTGCCGCCATTGTCGGATATTCCTGAAAATAAAAATGATTAGTGTCAGAACTGGCCTAAGACTTAAATATTTTCTTATTCATTTTATTGCACTAGAATGTAGATTTATTACCTACAATTTACAAAACATTACATGTTCTAGCACTGTTGTGGTTATTTTGTTAAGTGGGATATCTTTGCAACAGATCAAGAATTTGCAATGCATTTTAAAGTTTGTTGATGCCAAAGAAGACTCGGAAGTGTGCCGTCTAAACATCAAAGTGAATGTCTTGATTCATCCAGTTGTATTAAACTAAGATAATGAGAAAATTTAATCTTATACCGGATTTAACTTGATTCACTGAAACAAAAATCACAACATTTGGATGGGAGACATCCCATGCAGACTTTCACCAAGAAAGATCCAGTACAAGATTAAATTTTCCATAACTGTTTACACTATCCATGTTTGAAAATATATCCAAGTCACATTTTCTGTCTACATATCCTGCAAAACTATTTATCGTTCCCAATTCAGGCTTTAAAAATGATAAAACCCCCTAAACCTGATGTTGTTATTATCTAAAGTTTCCAAACAATCAAAACATGTACTAGTACTGCTTACTGGGCTTGTAAAATCTCGTTTAATTTGGTAACAAACAAGTAAAAAATAGTGAAACTATTATCTTATATCACTAAAAGTCACCACAAAGCATACCTAGGAAGGAAGACAGGTTTCTTTGCCAGTTGTTCCTTGAGTTCGTCAGAGATGTCATCACTGGTCACATATTTCTCTACATACTCGGACCATTTCTCCACCTCCACTGGGTCATCTGAATTCTCCGTCTCTGTGTCCAGGAGATCTACAGTGAGCCTGCACTCGTTCTTGTACTGGAAATATTAACAAACAATATGGAGGTAAATCATTTCAGACTTTCAGATATGTCTTATATTTCATTTGAAGACAGATATGCGCTACTTAATGTAAGCTGACTGAAATTACATATTAAAGGGATAATAACTCTTCATATGAGATCTATATTTCACAATAAAAACCTTGTGAATAACTCGTAGAAATATAATATATTCTGTTTTACCACAAAAACAGCAGTTATAGCTATTATTCTGATATCTGAACTTGTCTTTAGACCACGTGACCTCCACTGATGTCTATACTCTGTTAAAATCTCTTAAGAGATTTTAACAAAAAACCAAACTTTTTAGAAAAAAACCAGGGACTAACTTTGAATGTAAAAATGGATTCATTAACCATTGGTAAGTATGGGAAAATTGATGTTTACTCCAGGAAAATTCATTTTTTGGCCAAAACGAAGAGTTATTATTGCTTTAAGTGAGCACAGATTTTAATGCATGTAAAACAATTCTACTAGTTTCTTATTGGACTTGAATCAAATGGATATGCAAAATAATAAACCTATAGCTTTAAAACTGCATCTTCTTTAAATTACTGGACGTAAAATTGACCTATTTAATTGACCCTAGAGTGCTCAAAAGTCCACCAAATGACATAACAATGTATGCCACAAATATTTAAATGAGGACTGGCAAAAGGCTGGCACAGAAAGAAAGCAAACAAAAAAAATCTGTTCAAATATCATTTTGGGGAAAGTATGAGATATTATACTTTGGTATTTCTTTAAGTTATGCTATTTGAAACTAAATTTGGTGGCATTTGGTCAGGATAAGTTACCAAGATTTGACTTCATATGTAAAATTAAGGAGACTGAAATGTCTCATCACATTCAAAAGATGTACAAATGGCTATCAGTGAGAATTGTTGCAATGAAACAGACCATAACTTTGATAAACAAGAATTAATGTTACATTACTACCTCTGACAACTCATTAAAACTTGAAGATTAAAACCTTAAAGCTGCAATGAGTATCCAATAACTTTGCTCTTACCACAGTGGTTTTAAAACAATTTTCATCACTTAAAATTTGTTCCACTTTCTTCTGATATGCTGCTTCAGCTGCCATTCGCTGCTGCTGCATACTAACAGAACCACAAGTTACGCCATTCTGCTTTTCTTGTAGAAACATATCTGTTACCTGGATACAGATGTCATCTCCAACAATGTGTTGCAGCTGAAAGATCAGGAAAATGCTCAATATGTGAAGCATTGCATTAGTTCTGACAGAATGGTACCATTGTCACAGAGGTTTATAGCCTCTCGCAGCATGCAGTCAGATTAACATGCCTACTCCTTGCCTTGAGCAGATTACAAAAAATCTGGTGATTATACGAGAACATTGGAAACATGAGGCAGAGTGTTAATCTGACTGCATTCAAAGAGTCCCCATGGAGTTAGTACACAGTAGCTAGTACGTCCGTTTCATTATGAAAACGCCCTAGGTATAGACAACTACCACTAAAAACTTTCACAACCTCTGCTCACACATTTTTCTTTAAACAATGTATTTACTTTCAAATTGTAACAAGGAAGCCTACTTGCACATGTTATGTATTTTGAAGCAGTTTTCATGCCAATGCTATCATTTTTGTAAAAAAAAAAAAAAAAAAAAAATCAAACTTTCAGCTCAAACTGATAAATCCAATTTAATTACTGCTTTTCCAACTGCAGCTGTATTTAAATCATGGTCTTATGTTGCACTCGTCATTTTGAGAAAATAAGTAACAGTTTTCCTATTATAGTGTTGATGAAAAGCGAATGGTGACGACAGACACAGGTGTGAACTTTATGTCTAGACACACAACATCTTTCCATAAAAAAAGAGCAAAATCACATGTATCAGAAATGAAAGTTATGCCCCCCCTCACCTGTCTGACAATATTCTGCACCAGCTTATCAGTGGTAAAGGCAGTGTAAGCATGGATGCCAAACATCTCTCTCAATGTGTCCTCAAACTGACTTGACTCCATGTTGCCATCCAACAGGTTCTTTATCATCTCCAGGAAATGTGGATAATAGTCTTCAGGAGCCACCTCACCTGGGGAAAAACATTACAGAACTACACTCTATGGCAATGTGTCAGGTGTTTTGTAACTGAATGATATTCATTAAGCAAAATTTACAGCCTAAATTCCACAAGTATTTGCTTCAAAAATATACTATCCTTAACTGAGAACTGTCAGATCTTCAAAGACATTTATACCTTGGGCACTGAATACTTAAAAATATGTACTTCAAGCAGAATTTCAAATAGAACCTTTAAGGCACTGAAATATCCTTAATGTTTCACTTGTTGCAGTGCGAGTACATTTTTCGACTCTCACTGAACTATATTTTGTTAAAGTGATGTAACAAAAAGTGCACAACAATTTTCAAACACATCTAAAATGACCGTTTTCAACCTAACACCATTACTGTAGAAATAGTTGCTTTACTTAACTAGGTGCAGGTTGGTTCAGAGTTCATCTTAATTCATTTAAACACTTTAATTCATTGCCGATTCATATCTTTTTATTTTTAATGTTTTAATAATTTGTACTAATTTATGTGACCTACAGTACAATCCAACTATTTTAGTTGCAAGCAAACAGTTTTATTTTTGTATTATGTAACCCCTAGTTACTGTAATAAGATGATATATGCATAGCTCCCACAACATAAAAATATTACATACTTGGCGCCTTTAACCTGAGAGCCACTGCTGTAGATTCTTTCCTGTCATGTTTACATTTGGCCTCCTCCTCTATAATCTGGAGTGCATGTCCATAAATCTTCCCCAACCTCTCACACAGCAGCTGGTGCAGCCGGAAGAACAGGTACCAGTTGTTGTTTACAAAGAAAACATTGCAGTGGTCATCCTATGGAAAATAAAAAATTTACAATTTTCACTTTCCCTTGGATTATGGTTACAAGGAGTACAAATAGGCAAGATTGAATGATAATACATTTTCTATGGAGAACCAACTACACTAAATTTGGGGAGTGGGGGCGAGTCATTTTTTGTACTTATGTTTTTCCACTTTGATTTCATACATTTTGATATTAAAATAATACAGGACTTTAAGTTTTTTAATTTTAAAACACTATTCATTTTTAATCAATAAAGTCAAATTAAAACATCATTACAAGTCACCACTTCCAGTATTGCACTTTGCAAATTCTATGAAATGCAACAAAGAATCCCTAGTTTTAACAGTGCCAAAAAAAACTCTTTGGTTCCAACATGTGATGCCTGCTACTCCAGTGAAAATGCACCCATTGAATCAAAACTCACACGACTGAAAAGCGTCCTCAAGTGCAAGTTTTCACCATAATATATAAGTGTATTGGTCTATGGAGTTTCTAAATAACAGCATTACTTCAGAAACAAAGAATTCAAAATTCCCACCCCTTGGATCCTTAAACACAGATCCAAGGTCAGGCATAACATGAGTGTTCAAGTAGTAACTGAGGAATAGCAGACATGAAGACTAGTTTCTGGTGGCAAGGCCAAATCCAGCATAGACACTGATGGTACAATAATTATTTCTGCAATAATTTAAAAGGTTTCACAAAAGAAATTCAGACTGAAGGTCTGAATGTTATTTAGACCAAAATTTTGTTCTACTGCAATTTAGAATTAGTGCAGAAGTCTACTAAACTAGAGGATCAGAGAGGCGACACCACCTTCAGAAATAGGTACCTCCAGCTGGAGTAAGCGCATTTGTATGGAAAACCAAAAACAAAGGGACACAACCACCAGTGTTGTGTTTGACAAGCTCTACAATATGCAATAAACAAGACAAGAAATATGCTCCCCCCCTAAAAAAAAAAAAAAAAAAAAAAAAGGTACAATCAGGCAGATTTTCAAACTCGACCTGTACTTTCATAATATTGATCACTCCCGTGATTTTCAAGACAATAGGCCCGACAGTTTTCCCTGAAATGTGTTAAAGAAATAGGCCTATCTCTGACAGTTTTTTTTTTTTTTTTGCAAAGTTCAGTTCATGGTAAAAAGGTCAAAGGTTAATTTCAAAGTCACAGTTAGATTGCCAGTATATGACTTCCTATTAAGTTCAATAGTAACTATGGGTGCATCTCTGCCAGTTTTGGAGATAAAAGGGACGCAAAATTTGCAATGGTGAAAAGTAGGTCAAAGGTCAATTTCAAGGTCACAGGTTGCAAGTATGTGACTACCTATTCAAGTTCAACAGTAAGTATGGGTGTATCTCTTCCAGTTTGCAAGATACAAGGGGCAAAAATTTTTCAAAGTTCAGTTTATGGTGAAAAGTAAGTCAAAGATCAAATTCAAGGTTACAGTAAGATTGCCAATAGATGCCTTCCTATTCAAGTTCAATAGTAACTATGGGAATATCTTTGCCAGTTCTGGAGAAGACAGAAAGCGTGCAAAGTGCAGTTCATCATGGAAAGTAGGTCAAAGGTCAATTTCAAAGTCACAGTTAGATTGCCAGTATATAACTTCCTCTTCATGCTGGTGGTACCAAATATAACTATCAGTCTAAATCAACAGCTGTTTGTTTTAGATTTTTTTAATCATAAAGCTAAATCTAACTGGTCTACAGCAGTTCATAAACTAGGGGCAAAGTAGACTTAATTTTGTTTAAAAGGCTAAACCAACTTTCCACAATAAGTGCTTTAGTAAAACAGGCTCTGCCACTACTCACAGATGTGTTATCATCACAGTCACCATTCATCATAAGTCTCTTGCTGCTAGGCGTGGCTGTGCCATTGACCTTGTCTTCTATAACCTTGGTATCTTTCTTCACCTCCTGATCTTTTTTGTCCCCCTTGTTCTCAGTCTCATCAGTATCCATATCTGAGGAGAGAAATGATGGGGAGATTTAAAAGAATGCTTAATGAAATATTTCTAAGTAACAATCCAAAGAACTCCATTGCTGTGAATCAATAAAACCAACAAAGTTGTCATCGTTTCGTTTTTATTTAAAATCATATTAAAACAGAAAATTTGCCCAATTTGCTCCTTTCATGCAAGTCCCTAATTCCATTCCTAAGTACTATTTTAAAATTGTACTTTACTTGTATTTATCTATTCAATTCTAGATCAAAGTATCTCAACTATTCTGACTATTTATAATCTTAGCATTTATGAAATACTGAAATCTGGAGAAAAGCATGCTTTATAATGTTAACTTTCTCACCCTCCTCTTTGTCCCCTTCATCATCACTCAGCTCTCCTCTAGGAGTGAAGAACAAGTCTGGAATGAAATGGTACAGCAGCTGCTTGATCTTCTGCTTGTCCTCCTTGTGAATACCTGGAATCAAAGATGTTGCACCAATTAATCACATATGTCTATATTGATATCATACTAGACAAAACATACGGCAGAAATATGGACTGTGTGGGCCTTCTGCTAAAATGTCCATCTTACCGACAGTACTGTATTTAATCCTAAGTGCCATTCAAAATAAGATAATTAAGATATGTAGAGACATGTAGTTTTTCTTGAACCACATTAAAACTTTTTCCTGGACTTTACTTCTTTAACTATTTGACTAAATAAAATTTTATCCTAAAACTAGAGGATCAGAGGGGGGGGGGAGGGGGGGGGCAGAAAATATGCTGTTCCAGAAATAGGGAGAGTTTTCAGTTTCCATATCTAATGGCTGCTTCTCCCATGAAAATGCAGCGATTGACCTCAAACTCCCATAGATAAAAGGAGTCCCTAATTGTAAAGATTGTCTAAAGTAAGAAAGCTCAGGTCTGTGTAGTTTCAGAAAATTGGCACAAACAATTTTTTTTTGCAGAACATTCCCATTTTTAGAAAATTTTTGCTTGTTTGACCTTGATATAAAGGTCAAAGGTCAAATCCAAGGGCACATTTAGATTCTCCACATATGATTTTCAGTCAGACTTCAATAGTAATTTTCCCATAATTCCTTTGGTTTGAGAGATATTTAGCATTGAATTTTCAAATTTTTTGACAAGGGTGTGTTTCAAAGAGTGTCACGCCCAGGTGAATGCACCAACTGGCAAAAAAAAAAAAAATAAAAAAAAACACAGGGGGTTGAAGTTAAGATTATATGTGAGCTAAATCCAAGAGATGGGGACACGGTCTAGGAGGAGCAGCAGTAATGATGACTTATATCCAGCACCAATACGCGGAGTCATACCAGATGGGACGTACATGCTGGTGGTACTAATGAACCTACAAAAATACTAAACTTACTTGTCTGCCTTTTCATGTGGTGTATTATTAGTGAAGTAGCATCGTCTAATACTGCTTTCTCCTTGTATATGAAGGAAAGCATGGGTTTGGTGATATCTGAATCTTGGCGCTGGAAAGTACAAGTGTGTAACGTTTTATCAGACAAGACAGCAGTTGCCAAACTGTTAAATTGAAAAAGTGACAAAATAATGCAGCAATATAAAACATTTGGGCAGTGACACCCAGTCCCACACTTATGGTGTAAAATGAAAGTATTGAATCAAGAAAAATAAACTGATCTGTCTGGTTTTTGAACTGATAAGTTTGACAATAATAAATAACAGTTAATCTGAAGAAGAAAGTGGAAGGCAACATCAGACAACTGATGATACCATTCTCACCTCATCAAAGATGGCTTCCACCTCGTTTAGAAGGGCTTTGGACCTGATAGCTTTGACATCATTTTGCTTAAAGTTGATGCCCTGGTGATCCAGAGATTTCAGGTAATACTTTTCATTCTGTTCTCGCCAGATCTTATTGAATGATTTCTGTGCTTCTCGCCACTCTTCATCTTTTGCTTTTAATCTAAAAACATGGAGGCATAATTAGATTAATGTTTAAATTAAAAACACTGATGTTCATTAAGCATTTAAAACACACACACACACACGCCACAGTTTAAGATCAATGTAAGTCATAGTTACTGACTGTTGGTATGAAGATTTACATAGTGTAAATAATATGTTGCAAACTATCAGATTCTGTGTCACTCAACATGATTCTGAAGGCTTTCTGATAATCTCTGTTTTTAATTTGTGCAACATCTGATAAACAGATGATAAACAAAAACCTACCTTCTAAGAACCAGGGGCACAGCTACCACAGGATTTTTCTTCAATCCATCAATGATATCAGCAGATTTGTCACCATATATTCTAATCAGTAAAAAACGCTGATTTTAGACTCTAAATACCATCACCTACATCCAGATCTCGATGCATTTAAACTTGCTGAACATGTGAAAAGTCATCCTATTCAATTTTTCAGACAAAACAATCTAACTGAATTTTCAGACAAAACAATTTTACTGAAAAATTCACTTAGTCACTTAAAGCTTGAATCCTTCAATGGATTACTGTATGACTTTTACATTTGACACCCATACCTCTGTATAGCTTTCCTGTGGATGGTCTCAGAATTGCCTCCAAGACAATTATCTAAGCGGAACTTGGCTGCCTCCTCAGAGGACATACGGGACATTTTCTTCTGTACAGCTTCCAGTACTTTGATGGAGGAAAGGTTGGACTCTATCACCACATCAAGCTGGAAATGAAGGAATAATTAGTGAACGACTCTTTGACAAAATACTTGATCGTGCATGTCATTCCAAGTTTGGCACATACAGACAGTTACAAATACTATTCAAAAATTCAGAAAATGCCTAAATAAGTTCTTTAAATCCACTTATGCCCCTCAACATGAACCTCCCTTTACTGGCCAAAATGTCTTAAGTTACACACACATCGACTTTAAGTCTATATCAGTTCTAATATGGTTCAGTTCCCAATACTAGTTCCTGCGACTAGAGAAGGAATACTTAGTGAAAACAGTCCTTTTTGTGATTTTTGGCCATGAAAAAAATTAAGCATAAAATTTTTACTTTTAAAATGAATGCAGTGAGGATCTGACCTATATCTGTTAGCAATGAATATGTTCACCGTTATTAAGAGTGGGAAAATGTTACTAGTCAAGTTGAATATTGGCAAAATAAATGTCCCAATTGGTCATGTAAAAACTCAAATTTTCACCAAACTCAGTCAATCCTTGCAGAGTGTGCAAGTACAATGGTTCAGCGTGTGATTTTCTAATCCTAAAGATCTTTAATATGATACAATTTCATTCTCCTATGAAACCATACTAATGTTAACAATTAAACCTTACCTCAAATCTTTCATCTTCACATCTGTAGATGTGCTCTTCGTACTGGGTCTTTCGCGATGTGACAAAAGTGGAGTCCTCGGACCAGGAGGGAAATGACACCCAGGTATCATTGAGCACCTAAAAGAGAACAGGAAGTTACATTAACACATGCCTGCCAGCCAAACACCGTGTTTCAAAGGAACAGTAATGACAGCTGCTACAATGATATCTAGAAATGGAATTAACTCTTACCCACGCACATTGAGCTGTTCATAAAACAGGCATTCCAAGTTCTACTAAAACCCTTTTACTGACACTTCAGAATTTAAATGACATATGTAAATGCAATATTAGCTCCAAAATCTAGCAGGTTCAGGTTCAAAATCTAGGAGATTAATGTGACCTAATTTTACACAATGCTGGTACTAATTATTAACTTATGTACAAACTTAAATATCCACACTGCTAATACTGAGTTCAGCTAGCTACCTCTTTGCACAGTGCTGTTCTTCCTGAACACTTTGGTTGCTGGTAAGTCTTAGGAAGAGCTCTGTAGCTGGCACCATACCGTTTACATGATGCATAGTCTGCAAGAGAAAAATATGGAGTTTCATGGATTCTTTTTGAACAGTTAGATAAACTTCAAACTCCCCTTCAGAAGTCTTAAGCATTATAGAACCCTAAAAAAGACTCAAGTGCAATAAATAAACAAATCTGTGACTTGGTGAAAGTAGTATACCGTTTATTTTTCTCAACCAAGAGAAAAAATCTTGCATGCTAGACAAAAATTAACCATGCTTGTCCAAAACTAGCTTTTATCAGCATAATGGATAGAAGGATGCACACACACCTATCTCCATGGCCAAATCCCCAGTAATTCTTTCCTTGTGAGAGGCCGAGCTGGGGACAGGCTCTATCATTCCTCCCTCCTTGTAACCCAGGAAATCTTTAAACCACTTGAACAGCTCTGGAAATTTACTGCAAAAGGAGATAACTTAAACATCATATGACTTTGACATTTCCCAACAATTAACTTACATAAAATGAAATAACATATAATCATGTGGACTTGTAAACTTCAAAATGCTTTGTACACAATACATTTACCTAGATATTTGATGTTTTCTTTTAAACTTAAACCTACCAACAATAAAATATCAACTTGGTTGTTTTTAGAGGTCTTACCCCAAAAAAGGCTGAACTAACTGGACCAGCTCTGTGCGTGAGATCACTTCTTGGTTGAAAAGCACTAGGCAACGAAGGAAGTTCTCATAGACTTCCTGGTTTCTCAAAGCTTTACGCACCTATAGAAATGAAGGTGGCAAATTTTGTCAAATGGACAGATATATTTGTGCAAAACAGGACAGGGCTTATTAAAAACAGAAAATGACCATTCATGTTAAAAAACCAAAATGGGAAATAACTTCCAGAAAATTTGAACTTGGAAGTCTCATGTAAAGCTTATAAAGAAAAATACCAAGTTTGATTACAGATATTTATATCAGTTTAATCCAAATAGAGAAACTAAAACTTTTTACATCAATTTTATACTAAATCAACCTGACAAAGTGCAAAAAGTTTCACAGACATGGCTTTTTTATGTCCCAAAATTGTGGCATGTCTGGCTTTAGAGTCTAAAATGATAACGGCTTTTAAAAAGCTGATTTTAAAAAAGCTCCCAATAACTTTCATTTATATTAGCCACTGGTCTGATGCCTGCAGCCACTTTAAGTTTGTGTAGACTATTACATTTGTCAGAATGTGCGAATTTAGTGGTCCAATATGGCTAATTAGATTTCTTTTTATGGCACAGACTGAATTATTATATTTTATTCATAATACAGCAGTTTCAAAGTAAATTTGTATAATTTTTAGTATTGAAATTTTCACATACCATTAAGTGCATTGAAATGTAAACAATGTCATGCACTTCATAAAGGGTATACATTATAGAATACAATCAATAAATTTAGTAAGATTATAGGAAGGTATTCCAGGTTGATAGTTATTTAACAGCTATGAATCAATCAAATAAGTTTGGGGGAAATGATATACTTGATTTACACATTAATTGATGAGAAAAAGATTCAGTGCTAAAAAAGGATAGTGAAAAAACCCCCCACTAAACTGGATAGTTTTTGAAAAAAAAGGGTATATCTCTACAAAAAGGTGGATTGCTTCACTTACTTTATCAAAAAAGGCATATTCGTTCAGTGTTCCATATTTTCCTGCTTCTGCAAGTGTAATATCCTTGAAGATTCCAGTCTTAGCTTTCTGTAATAATGAAACAGCCCTTTAAAATCTTTCATTAAGCAATATACCAAGTAAAAATTCTCACAGAACAACATTTAACTAGCAAACAATCATCAATTTACTGAAACAACCAGCAACATTTAATCTCTAGCAAGGGAACAGAACATGCAGTTTTTCTAGTATCCAGATTACTTAATGCTCATGCACAACAGTCCGGTAGACTCGTGAAGTGTCTGTCCACAAAGAACTGCCTAAAAATGTAAAAAAGCATAAAGCAAACTGCACATTCCTTACATCTCAATTTCATTGCTCAAACTCTGTTTGTACATCCCCTGTTATCTGACATCCTTCAAGCAATATTTTTGCTAGATACAGTGAAGATCCATTCTAAACATGCAGGGAAATGTCTGCGACATACCTTGGAAGGTGGCTGCTGCCCAGAGGAAGGTCTTCTGATATGACTACCACTCTTGTTGTTAGCTTTTCCGAATCCTGGCTTCTTCACAGTGGATGAATGGTCATTGCGCACACCAAGGTCAGCTTTAGTATTCAGGAACCACTGCATAGTACAAGAAGTAAAAAATTAAGGTAACAGCTCAATAAATTGCATATGCTTGTATTGCTTAAATGTTGGTAGTAATGAACAATATCAGATAGTGTTTTTATGAAATAAACATCTATCTTGCAAATATCTGTTAAATTTCTGTTTAATAGCATTCTTTAAAATACATCAATTAGCTGAATAAACCATTATTATAATTCTTGACATTGATGTGATAATAAGGGACCACATCTTACACTGAAGTTGGAGGCTGCTGAGCTGTTGGCATCAGGAAGAAACTGTCCAAACTCAGACAGCAGGTCTTCCTGATTCTGGAACAGTTTTGCCACCTGCGCATACACCTCTCCTTCTGTTAGAGGCTTATAACCCGGGGGGCACAGACCCTGGAAAATAAGTCCTGGTTTTAGAGAAAGGCTTTTAAAAATATACTTTCTTGGTGATGCAAATCTTTGCTGAGTTTAATCTTGGATAAAATTCATTCCAGTTAAATATGCAGATAATTTAAGCCAAATCAATTTTCTGACAATTATATATTTGGCAAAGAGCAGAAAGACAGGCAATACTTGCAGTTAATTAGAATACATAGAGCATTTGGCCAAAATTAATTTTAGTTCACTCTAAAATATACTTGATGGACTTGTTTATACTCCATTTTTTTAAAAATTTTTCATCATTTCTGATTATGTCCTATTGCACTTAAATAAACTTATTCCTTTTTTATTAAATAACTTGTTGACACAATTCTCACCTCCTTGAGATTCCTTTGCTCTTTCTGGTAAGTATGAAGTATCTCCAAGAAAGCTTTGTAAATTTCAGGCTGGTTCTGGAAGCGATTCTAGAATGCAAAACAACAATTTGGCATCAAAGACAAAACATACCCACACTAAAACTTTTGTAAATTACAGCCATTAACTTATCCAAAACTGTTTCGATAATCTGACCCATTTTCAATTTCAAATTTACTGTTACAAGCAAGGCTTTCCCCAGAGAGCCATCCAGCCATCATATAGACAACAATTAGCTGCAAAAGACGGCCTGTATTTCCAAAGACAGCTGGTGGGCTTACAAATTTTTGGGGTTGGTTGGTTGGGCTTGCTGCGGTTAGACTCCAATCAATGACCAAATTACAGGCTCATATAATAAGCAAATTCAACATATCCTTGAAGGAAGGAGTTGGATAAGCATGCACTTCTTGTGTTTGAAAATGAAATAGCTGGCAAGCAAAAGATCTAATGTTCAGGGCAGACGCCTGTCTTCACTCACTTTGATCTTATTCACATAGTTGATAGCGTGATTGAACTCTACTGGTTGTGTGGCCTGGGGTGTAGATGGCGCAATATGCTGAGGAGAGGGGTTCACTTCCTGACTGGGGCGCGATGCCTGGTGGTAGGAGTGGTGAGAGGCACTACTAGTCAGGCTCTGGCTGCTAGGAACATTGACCGGCTGAAAGAAACCAAGATCATTCGGGCACTCAATGAAAGTTGACAAAGAGTGAAATAAAGAAGTAAAATTATATATAACACAAAACACTTATTCTCTTTTCCCAATTTTATATCAATTCCTCACAATGTAAACTTGTATTACAGCAATCACCTCTGAAGTTAAACTGAACACCAAAAACACCATGATAGCCGTCTACTAACTCCGTAAATTGAGATTGTGCTCACAGTTGCCATACTTAAACCTACTGGTTTTGCCATCATTTGGACAGCTTGATCAAGCAGAAGATGACAATTTTATGCTTTGCATGGCTTGCTAAAATTCTCAGAATTTATGTTATAGACCTGCCTGTTGCACCCTCTGTGCAATATATGTACAGAGATCTGACCACGCACACACATGCAGGACTCACCGCTTCTGACTGAACTCTTTGTGTAAGTGATGTACATAGTGTGGTCGTTATCTGCCCAGGTTGTTGTACGCTGATGGTCTCATTAGCTTGTACCTCAATCTTGTACCCCGGGGGAAGGAAAGTGTTAAAGCCAACAATCAGGTCAGGGTGACCCCTAAACAGGTTGGACACCCTGTTGATAACACCTGGGGTGTCAATGCTACAATAAGAAAAAATTCACTTTGAAAAAAACTACAAAATTCATGATGGGTGGGGTAACCTTTGTTGTTATAATTATCATGTCAAAATATAAATGGACATGAACAAAACAAAGCCACGATTAAATGTCATGCACACAGATTCACAATTCATAAACATCAGATATTATCTATATATTCTATATATTTAACTACTTTTACTATTACGGGAAAGTTAAATTATTGAAAAGGTCTTCTTTGAATGATCAGTGCAGCAACATGTCAGACTGATAATTGAAACCTCTCTGCATTACACAATGGAACTCACGTCTGAGACTTGAACTCTTTCATGATATCCAGGAAGTCATTGTAAACCTGTGGCTGGTTCCCAAACTGCAGCTTCACTTGGTCCAGGTAAGAGAGGGCATCCTCCACCTTCAGTCGCTGGAACTGCTGCTGTTGCTGCTGACCCTGGACTTGGGCAACATGGGCCTGAGAGAGAGGGAGAAGAGAACAAGTCTAATTCTGCCAGTATTTAATTACACTTTTTTCAGTCCACCAGTCTAGCAGGATCTATTCACATACCCCCACAACCTTCACTTAACTTTGGAACTGCCATACTTTGACGTGTGCTCATATTTGACCTAGGTAATGTCAAATGATCAGTGATTACTTAGGGGAAGTAAGCAGCCAAAATATCATCACAAGGAGGACCTTAAAAAGGCTATAAGATTTTCAAGGGTATGACAACCATTTTGAGCAACCCTGTACTTTTTGTCTATAAATAATGTATAAAATGCTAAACAATGATTAATTGTGTAAAGGGTCCCCTTATACTGCATATGTACTAATATTTTTACTCCTCACCAGTATGTTGGACTCGGCAGCTTTCTGTACCTGGGCATGTGCCTGTGCCTGATGGACCTGCTGCTGGTGGTGTGCCTGGGCCTGGCCCCCGGGATGGGTAGGGGGTGGGATACTGCTGGTCTGGCCACCCTGCTGGTTGACACTGAAACAGTAGTGGATGATGGACACTAAAATTTTATTTACTATTTCAAACTGCACTACACATGCGTTTCAGCACCGTTCCCTACATCTACTATAGGCCAACTGAGCGATGAAAGCAAGTTAATTTCAACTTTATTAATAAGAGCCAAATTTCTGCATCAAAACCCCATTTTTATTTGTCCAAACCTCTAAAGTTGACTGCCATTTTGGTCACAGGGAGGATCCATAGAATTTCACTGGAGCACTATGCCTTACACATTTGAATAAAGGCAAACTACGGCAGTTTATTACCTAGGAATTTTATGATATTAGTGATATGAAATGAGGGTCAAGATACTTACGGATAATTCTGCACAGGATACTGCATGTTAGCACCCTGCAGATTTTGTCCTTGTTGTCTAGGCTCAGCATTCATCTGTACAGAGGCAGCAGGAGACCTATGCATGGGTTCCACAGGGTACACTGCCCTGGGTGGAAATTGGCCCTCCTGAAACAGAACAAATACCACCCAATAACAGCCACTTTGTAAAAGATGATTTTATCTAATGACTATATTCTACAAATTAGGCTTAAATTGGTCTAAAATGACACAATCACCGCCAATTTCTAATATGTAAGTACTACAGCTAACATGGACATCCAAAAAATGTAACTAGCATAGGGTTTCAGTCCCATGGTATTTCAGATACATACAATGAAAATGCCAATATGAGAAAATTAAAATATCTCAAATAATAATAATAATCAAATAAATTTTTTTTTCATAACTTCAAGAAAAAATAATCTAGTATAGTAGTAAAGCTGCTAATCAAACTTGGCCTGAATTTTAGTGCCAAAAATCACTTCAGTGGGTTCAAGGATAATAAGTCACACAGTTTTCTATAAATTTTGTTAGCAGTCAAAAGTGCATGGCAAAGATGCCAGTGATGGCTATCTGTAAAGACACTGTCTGTACATAAAAAAAAAAAAAAAAAAAAAGTAAAACAGTCCCATGTGGCAGTGCCCCAGTCTTTCTGACCTAAGATAAGTGGTGCTTCCAGTAATATCCCAGGCCATTTCAAGTATACTTCTATTTTATGTTAAACAACCTTTAATGAGATATTTAAGCAGTCGAGACAAAAAGTATTGCTTGTCATTCAGATCACCTGAAATCTGTAATTTGCAGTTATTGATTCCAGATTTGCTAGCTGCAATAGTTTTTCGCAACATATCACAAAATAAATGGGATGCAGTCTGGTGCCCTGATTAAAGAAATAATAAATAAATAAATGCATCCTAACAAGCTACAAGACACTTTTTTCCATGATCTTATGAAGAAAAGCTCACCTCTGCACTGGCTGGTCCCCCACTTCCTCCTTCAGCTTTCTCTTTGTCTCTCCTTGAAGCGATATGACTGTAGATGATAGACACACCCTGCTGCTGCTGTTTTCTTAGATCAGAGAAGTCCCTACTGGCCCCACTCTCCTGTGAACTGGGGGGTGGGGCAGGAGTAGAGTCCAGTGTTGTCAACAACTCCGCCCAAGGCTAAAAAAATAAATCAGCAAAGTTTGAGAATAATAAGGTCCTTTTACCGTGTGAGAGTACATACAATAATCTTATCAATTCTGACGCAATATTATGCAACGCTTAACAGCATAATTATCACCAATTTTTAATTTTGTACTTCTGTTACTCTGCACATTAAGTAAATATAGGCAGCATGACACACCTAGTAAATGAAAATTTGTGCAAAAATCCAATCAAGCTGGTTTTTGAACCTCAATGTGTCCTATGAATCATTCCTGTTAGTTTCAGAAATTTGAGTAATATGTTTGTTTTATAGTGTTCACAAGTAAAAAATAATTATTGATCTATAGATTATTAAACTTAAAGAGTGATAATCAGGGATAATCCTGGGGCACGCAATTGCGCCAAATGCGGGGGCCTTTTCTCAAAGGCGCAAGTAAAATTTCTACCTGTGGCAGAATGGCACGTATGAATAGCAGACATTTTTTCGTAATAAAGATCTAAGTACATTATGATGTCACTCGAAGTGCGCATAGCGATGCTGTGAGGGCTGACATGTGACCCGTTTCACAAAATACTTCGAAACTGAAACATGTTCTGCTCAAAACACTGAAAACGGGCCACTCAAACTGGTTATGACCGGCCACGCACAGACCTCTTAGATCACCTAACTACGTGTGCTGGGTAAACAAATATGGCTGCAGTTGGACCGCATGTTGAGTAATTGATAAGTGAAAAGGAGAAATAATCATTTGTTTTTTTAGATGGGTGCTCTTAACTAAATTTCAACAGACATTTTGTCATATTGCAACTTTAGTGGCATTGCATGTTTAAAAATGAGGGACAACATCGTATTCAATGCAGGAAGTGCACAATGGTACAGTCAGGATGCAAAACTGGGGGGGGGGGGGGGGGGGGAAATTAATCAAGAGGAAATTAGCTAGAGACAGGTGAAATTAGTCAGCGGTAAGCCTGACCAGACAGGTGACCTGTAAAATAAGCGTTAAGGCCTACAACGTAATAATCACAAATACTTCATGTGTAAATTGATTAATAGATATGCCAACTAAATTAAGTAACGTTATGTAGTTGCTTGCTAGATTTTATGTAAATATAGATATATGTAAGACAGGTTTCTTTCATCTTAGATCACTGCTTTCAGGTTAAAAAAAGAATGCAAATATTTTGAAAAATACAAATTCTTTTCAGAGCTAGTCTTTTTTTCACAATAAAAATGGGAATTGTCAACCTTTTCCATGCGGTGCAATTATTTGGCACAGTACAATTATTAATTTTGAAAGATTTTTCCATTCAATTTCAGCATGTCTGGAGTACAGATGGCAATTTTGGATGGCCTGTATCCCAATCCTGGGAAAAGCCTTGGTTATTAGACAACTGCTGGTCAAGATTCAGGTGTCTGAGGGAAAAAGTGGTTGCAAAACAGAACTGTTAATGTTGAGGCCTGAAGTAGAAACAGAGTAGTAACTGCGCTCAAACTTGAAAGATCTTAAAGGGATAATAACTCTTCGTATGAGATCTATATTTCACAATAAAAACAATGTGAATAACTCATAGAAATATAATATATTCTGTTTTACCACAAAAACGGCAGTGATAGCTATTATTCTGATATCTGAGCTTGTCTTTAGACCACGTGACCTCCATTGATGGCTATACTCTTTAGAAAACCAAACTTTTTAGAAAAAAACCAAGGACTAACTTTGAATGTAAAAATGGATTCATTAACCATTGGTAAGTATGGGAAAATTGTTGTTTACTCCAGGAAAATTCATTTTTTGGCCGAAACGAAGAGTTATTATCCCTTTAATTACATAGGGCTTAGTCATCATTTATCTGTCTTGATTATGCTTTAAGCTTCAGGGCTATGTCTCCAAATTCAACTAGGAGTCAGGTCCGATCTTAACCTCTCTATTGATACAAAAATGCATCTCTTCAAGAAGCTCTGGCTGAACAATACAGGAATTCAGTACTTTACCTGCTGTTCCTCTCGGCGGGGCTGCTGCTGCATTTTGGAAGCCGCGGACCAACAACTTCTGTGTCAAGGGTCTACTTGCGTTTACCTGAAGTGAAACGAGGAACAGCTACCTAAACCAAGGTCTAAGCTTTATTACTTGTTTTCGATCTAAACCTTCGCAACCAGGCCTCACAAATTGGGTCAATTTCATTTCAAAATGGCTCCAGATAGCGCGGCTAGTGCGAAGATTTTTCTCACGACACCTAACACTTAAAATATACCGCCATTTCTATAAGCACAACAATGAAACTGTTTTACTTACACATAAAATATACAGACAATTTAATTAAAACGAGAGAGTACGTTCCGCGGAATGTCTGTTTGTCAACGATACAATATGGCGACGATGCTTATACCCCTTTTGATAAACTCGACCATATTAGCAGTAGCTCGGTAAAGTTAAACAGAAATTCCAGAAGAGATACACTCTCAAAATTAAATTCAGGGCACGCATGTATCAAAAGCGATGCCAGGGACACAATTATTTATATCTTCACTAAAAATAACTTTCCGAAAAGATAAATATGAACAGAAAAACCAGCACAATTTTAATGGTTCTTGACTCGGTCAAGGTCGTTTGTCTCGGTCGAAACCAAGAGTTGTACGTTATCTTAACAGACGTCTGAACGCACTTTTTCGTAAAATACACGTTGTTCTAATAATTTAAACACACAATATGTTTACACTGTGGTTTACATTCAGAGTGAAAACAGCAAGGTCCCAGCACTTAATGTTTAAAAATTTGGACATGGACGAGTCCACGTTGAACCGCAAATTTCCCTTATATATTTTTCCACAAAGGCAAGCGACAGCATAACCATTTAGAAAAAATTGACTGCTTCACGCGAATTTTCGCAATGTCAAATATCGAACTGTGACGTAACAAGAAAATCGCTCCACAGTCTTCAATACATAAAGACAACAAACTCACAAGCTCCATCGGGGTGTCAAGACAAATCTTGTGGAATATACGCCATGGCACAAAAAGTGAAATGATTTAACATCTATCCTTTCTACCTACCAGAAAAACCTCTTAAATAAATAAAAACTTCCTTATAAATTATATAAAATCGTACTTACAGTATTCAAACTCCCGATGATAGCGATTTTGATGGATTGTTTACACTAACAACCCCGAGATGGGCTCTCAATGATCATCAGTAAGGAGATTTAGGTGGTGTGACGTCACTGCTTTACCGGGAACAAACCAATCAAACTGCAGAAATGGTCTTCAAAAGAATTCGCGGTAACTCTTGCTCCGCCCATAACGATTCAATGCGACATCTACTTCCTTATTATTGTTTACATCGAAATACATGAGGCTTGACATAGAAAAAAAATTCGATATAATTTGTATTTGGCTGTTGAAGTTCGAAGTGACCGCGCGACGCTAGAATCTCACATATTCAGATTCAGATTAAGCTTTGTAGCAGTAGACAATCTATACATGTCTTGATGCATGGCATCTTATGGGGAGGGGGGTCAACAGAGCAAAGCCGTCAGATGGACACACGAATTCCATGTAGATAACAGAAGCAGACACATAAGAATTCCATATCAAAATATGAACGCAGAAAGGAGTAAGCTGTCTGATGGGTAGATATATATACTATACATAACAGAAGCAGAAATATATAATTTCATACAAAAAGTTGTGAAAAAAAAACACAAATGGAGCAAAACTGTCTGATGAACAGACACATACTGAAGATTTCAGAAGTAGAAACATAAAAGAAATCTGTCTAAGGGTCTATTCCCACAACTTTAGATCGATCTATCACCGCGGGGAGTCTCACCAGACTACCGTCAGATAGTCCCCTTTAAGTGTCCGTCCCCGCCCACTACAAGCCGTAAGGGGCAATTAACTTTCGTGTCCGCCCGGCTGACAGCTATTCAGCGCGAACCCCCAGGGAGTTAGGTCGATCCAAAGTAGGTCGATCTAATCTATGGAAATGGGGTGTAAAAGTGGTGGACAACAAACTAAGTGATAACAAGAAGTGTACATATAGTTTCAGAGACATACACGTGTATATATATATATATATATATATATATATATATATATATATATATATATATATATATATAACAAGCGTGAATGTGGAACAGAGTGCTCAACAGTACGGAGCATTTGTACACAATTAAAATGAATAAATAAATAAATAAACAAAAGACATGCAATAACCCTGACTCCGAGTTTCACGGGCATACCCAGAAGGTATGCCTGATCGTCAGGAGGTTTATTTGAAAATGGTTATATTAGCCGTTTTACATACACAGCGTGATGACACTTACGTCGCATGCCGTGTTAGTTACGTCACTTTATGCCGACACATGGTAATTATCTCAGTTCTTTTATTCAGAGTATCTGGTGTTATCATTATCAACAGTTTTTCGTCTAAGCAAAGATTGCATAGGTGCTGATTCCTCCTTTGCGGCGTTGATTTCTTTATGATGTCCCATCTAATGTAATACTGGGTTTTATTTTCTGTTAATTTCCAAATGTATTTGGATAACTCAGTATCTGCAGCATATTTCTTGTCTCTAAATGACTTGGTGTGATTATTGTATCTCAACTTAAATTGCCCACCACAAAGCCCTATATATTTCACAATGTTGCTAGACAAGCATTCCCCTCTCAAAGGACACTTACTAGGAGCTCTACAATTACATTTCTTATCTTGAGTGTTAATATATACTTATATATATATATAAGTAATATTGATTACTAAGTAATATTGATTATAAGTAATATTGATTACTTAATATATACTTATATATATATATATATAAGTAATATTGATTACTCCTGCAAGTTTGAACACAAAAGAACAATTATTTTATCAATTAATGCACTGTCTTTATTGCACATATGCTGAAAAGAGAGAGAGAGAGAGAAAAAAAACAGTATAACCTTTAGAACAAGGCAGCAAAGCTGTCAAATGTACAGACAAAAAGCAGGAAATAACAATGCATAAAATATGCTACTGCCAATGCTGATGCAAAAGTATGTTATGGCTAACTGCAAATTTAACAACAAATTTTAATTAAGCTCAACAGGTATTACTGATGTAAGTAAAATGTAAGAATCATAAGGCTTCAGGCCCATGAGAGACAAGTAGATACTTTGAAAATGCCGGAATGAGAAAAATGAAAATTTAAGAAATTGCATTAATGCATAATAAATGATTAATCAAAGCAAAAAAGTATAAAATGTATAGCTTTTACATTACACATTAATCAGCATAAGGTATATGACTCTTAGAATACAAAGCATTTCTAAATGTGACCAGAATGGAATGTGCTAGACCAGAACAGCATGTCTGTAACAAAACCAGGGGTTCATAATAGCCATGGAAAATAAATTTGTTCATTTCTAAGTAAAGACAAATATTTTTATTACACATTTGTTTTACTTTCAATTTCAAATTAACTGTACTCACAAAATAAGAAACGATAGGAGAAACTCTGTTTTGCTATGCTCTATAAAAAACAATCAAAATCATTCAAGCCCTTCAAGCCAAAAAAATTTTTTTAACAATTTTTTTGCAACAAACATTTATATAGTCAAAATAAATAAACCTGAATAATTTACTCTAAATAGTCTTGTGAATCAGAGGTACAAAAAGTGGTGTTATTTAAACACTGTACATGACATTATTTCTTCTTTAAGTATACTGAGTGTTCTTGAGTGCGAAGAATGAACATTTCAACTTCACAAATGACACATCTCCAACAGTGTCAATTAAATTATATCATTCTTTGTTCTGTCTTCATACTATGAGTAAGAAGAGAAATCCTATCCTAGTCTTGTTTCCATAGACCCCATGGAAAGAAGTTTCAACTGAACATAAATATTCTCCAAGTAGGTGGTATTTTCCTTTCTGAAATTAAGAAATATATGTAACATGACATATTAATCACATGAAGATTTGTCATTGCTCAATTTGGTTAGTTTTTTAATGTGTTTGGCACACCGAAACTGATTAGAAAGCAAAGCTGACAAATACACAGACACCATACAGGAAACAAACCAGCAAAACTGACAAATGCTGAAACATGACAGCAAAAAGTGCACCAAATTATGTTTAAGTTTTCTTTGATGTTTTGCTATTAAAGACATTTAACATTAAAGTAGCAAGTGATCCAGTTTTACGGGATATATAAGCCAGTGAAAATGTCAATGGGTGAAAAAAAAATGATTTAAAAATAATAACTACTGTAAATGTCAACTGATCATGCTGATTTTAGAAAGCAACCTGTTTTTTTTTTTTTTTACCAAACAAATCTACTCATTAAATTGGTAGTGAAACAAGAATATGGTTTGAACTTGAACTATGACTGTCTTTAATATGACAATTATGTTCTTGCTTTCGTCATTTATGTAAAATATGAGATATAAACATATATTTAACAATATAATGTGTATAATTTTATAAAAGTAAAGAAGAGCACAATAATGTGTGAAAATGTATGACTAATTGTGTAACTTAGAATTGAAATAAATAAAATAATTCAGTAAACAAATATTATTTGTCAATTTCTACTATTATGAAGTTGAAGAAATGTGGAATTAAGAGTTACACATGCTAATTTGATAATAGTGCTCATTACTATTTTGTGTAACAAGGCAGCAAAGCTGTCAAATGTACAGACAAAAAGCAGGAAATAACAAAATAGGCTACTGTCAATTCTGATGCAAAAGTACATTATGTTAAACTGCAAATTCAACATCAAATTTTAATTATGCCCAACAGGTAATACCAATGTAAGTAAAATGTGAAACAAGCATAAGGCTTCAGGCCCATGTAAAACTTCCAGAAAAAGAAGTCAATTAGACTGCTTTTCCAACTCAGGCTGCATTTTAGTCCTGTATTTCTTTTTTGAAAGTTTGGTAATCATAAGTAACATGGTTTTCCCATAATGGTCATCATGGCTGCAGCACCCAAAATTGTGTTTTCTTCTATTCTGATGCAGTATTACATAATGGTTAACAGCATAATGACAATCAATTTTTAATAACAAAATATATGTATCATGGATTTTCAGAAAATGTGACTAGCCTGGGTCTTCAAGCCTGTGGAACTTCAAAGTCACACCTTGAAAATGCCAATATGTGAAAAATTAAATTTTCACAAAAAAACTGTTTATCTGGCATATTGCATTGCCTACTGAAGCTGTATTTTAGTCCCATGTTTCTTTCCTGTAAGTTTGAGAACAGTAAGTGACATGGTTTTTCTTAAAAGGTAATCATGGGAGCAGTGCCCAAAATAGGTTTTTTTCAAATTTTGATGCAATATTACATAATGTTTAACAGCATAATGACCATCAATTTTTAATAATAAAATATTAGTATCATGGATATTCAGAAAATGTGACTAGCAAAGGTCTTCAGGCCCATGGAACTTCAAAGTCACAACTTGAAAATGCCAAAATGTAAACAAGACAGCACTGTTCTGAAATGTTTTTTTCCCCATTTTTAACAATTTTTAACATAAAA
>NW_019775588.1:297076-307158 GCF_001039355.2 Lingula anatina
GCTCCAGACTGTTTCAAATCTCCTGCAGTGAGTTTTTTTCCACTTGTTTTATGTTTTCTTACAGCAAGAGAAGCTGACCCAATCAATCTTTTCATCTGCAGTTTTTTTGCTTTAAAAAATATGTTGTCAACACACATTGCTGCTCTTCTGTCAATGCGTCTTAATTCTGACTTGCAAATGTCACTGTAGTGTACAGGGACAAGTCTGTTTTTATTTGCAGGCCGCGCATTACCAAGAAATATTTCAGGAAAAGCCAGTTCCTCACAGTGTTCATCTCTAAATATGCTGAGTGGATGACCTTCTTGACCAGGTGCAAAAGAGTAAATTTTCTCTCTCTCTGTGTCTTCTAAGAAGTCTCTACCTGTTAACATTGTATCTCTTATACCCGGTTTCATTTCTTCCTCATCAATTTCATCCCAATCTGTAAAATCATTTGCCTGTAAATATTTACTTATATCTGATTTAGCTTGTGTTACCTGCTTTGTTTGCAGCAAGTTCTTGTTTATGCTATCAGCAGACAATGATGAGTCGCATACACTCTGCACGATATCATAGTGATCAGAGTTTGTATTTTGTAGGTAAATGGCTGTGTTATGTGAATGATTGTTCTGGTCAAGAAAGTTAGCTGAATACTTTAACCATTTCCAAGAGTCACCAGGCTTGCTGTAAACATAGATGTCCGTTTGTAGTAGATGTGCTGCAGCAAGAATTTCTGTTTCAGTACCCCAAACATTTTCACTATCCATGCCTGTTCGTCTTATATAATTTGCTGAGGTACTGTCATTATCACCTAACATACTACTTGCAAAAGCATACTCAAGCTGCTTCATATGACTGACAATGTTGTTTCTAAGTATAATGTGATCATTATCATACAACATGTCAGAACCAGTGATGGCAAAAGACAAACTTCGAAAAAAACAATTTCCATCTCCAATAACTTTCTTCAACTGCCTAGGATTTGTCAAGAGAATATTATTACCAGTTTCAGGCCAATTGTGTAGACGCTTTAATGGTAAGTTTAGTTTCTCGGTTATTTTCTCTTGCCAGAAGGCATCTACAGGCATAAAATGAAATGAAGTATTGTCAGTTCGTAGGTGTTGTACCTCATTTTCAGATTCACAATATGTAGGTAATATGTGTCTTTGCTGTAAGTATGATAACTCCTTTTGCAAGTGTAAAACATTTCTTACTCTGTGTCGAATTTTCTTTACAGTTCTGAAGTATCTTGAGTACCATGTTCTTCCTTGTTTTTTTCTTTTGAACAAGCCATAATAACTCAGTTTCAAATGCTTATATTTTCTTAGAATATAGTGGCGCTTATAAGCAATGACTTTTTCAATTCGTTCTCTACTACAAGATCTGATTGTATTTATCTTCTTGCGATATTTTGATCTGCCTCTCTCTTGTGATTTGAATGCAGGTACACTTAAAAGGTGTGGCTGTTCTGAAGAACCAGTACTTTTTCTTTCATTTTGAATAGAAGCCACAAATTTGTCAACATCAACAGATGGATCATATTTATAAGGCTTGTCTAAAATGACATAGAATTCATCTGCAAAATCACCATCCTGATCCATAAGGTGCCCTTCTTCAGAAAATTGAATGTTTTCACAATTAGCAGGGCATTCAACACAAACAAATTCTTTCAGTAAGTTTTGTATTTGTTCCTCACTCAAGTTATTAATAGTTGTATGCTCTTTTTTTGTTTGTTCAAATGTATCAGAGCTGCAGGGATTTTCTTCTAATTTCCAGGTTGTGTCTACAGTTATTCCCTTTTCTTGATATAATTTTCCATTTGCAGTTAACCAAGCTGCAGCTTCAAGTACTTTGTTAGGTCTTACATTCTGAGCATATGCATAATTTTTAAATTTCACATTTCTTTTGAGCTGAACTTTAATTGTACAACTATCTGCCTCAGTTCTTGGTAACTTTGTTACAGTGGATGTAATATCTGCTGGTATATTTACAACATTCCCTTCTAATTTGTATTGTTTTCCACGTGGAGCTTGAAGAAGCTTCATGAAAACTAACCTTGGGCTAGTTAACCTCCACTCTAAAGGTTTTAAATCCAAAAAGCTGGGTTTTTCTGGAAACGACAGGCCATTCACTATAGCGCATGGAGGAATTTTGTTCTTTTTCAAATGAGAAGCGCATGTTAAACATATCCAATTACTGTCAAATAAATCACCAGTTTCTTTGCAATGTTTAACTGCATTATTTTCTAAATTCATGATAGACTCTGAATTTATCACAGTATGCCTGTACCAAAGTTGTTGACATATACAACATGTATAAGTACAACCTTCAGCAACTTTTTTGTGGAATTGTTGTATTAACTGTTGAAGCTCGGTATTGATATTCTGTCTCTTATTACGTTTAGCTACTGAATCAGATTTTCTTTCATGTTTTCTGAATTCGGGATCAGATCTTTTTAACCTTTTTTTACTTCTCTCAGTTACTTTGTAATAAGGATCAGCCCTTTTCAACTGTTTGTGCTTTAAAATTTTGCTCTTCTCATCGACCTGAGAACGTTTTAGTCTCTGAGATTCTTGTTCACTTTTCCTATACTGTGGATCAGCCCTTTTCAACTGATTATACTTAAAAATTTTGTTCTTCTCATCGACCTGAGAACGTTTTAGTCTCTGAGATTCTTGTTCGCGCTTCCTGAACTGTGGATCAGACCTTTTCAAGTGTCTGTGTTTTTGAATTTTCCTTTTCACATGGGACTGAGAACGTGTTATTCTTTGAGCATTTTGTTCAGCTTTCCTGTAATGAGGATCAGATCTAAGAAGTTGCATCCTGATTTTATTTTTCTCTCTTTTCAAAAGATTTCTGTCAGTGCTACTGGTTCCCGTAAGTGAGGTATCCAAAAGAGTTTTACTCACTGCGTCAATTTTGCTTTGTTGTTTGTCTTCTGTCCATTTTAACTGCCTCTTCATTTCATCATGTAGTCTTTTCAAATGGGGTTTGTGCAAATTTGTTTTATCAAAAATGGATGAAATAGAATCAGAGGTAATGGTATTACCAGTGTGTTTTGTTAATGGTACCTTCTTCATTGAACCCATTTTTGAATATTGAACACTTTTTTCCAAAGGTTTTAAGGATGTTTTTAATGTTACCATATTGGGTTGATTTCTTTGAATTTCAGGAAAAACAACTGATTGTTGTGATTTTTTCTTTAATTTGTGGGGTACCGTTGAGAGCTTTGGGTTGACTGGCATGTTAGATTTTACAGACTTATCTGATGGTGAAAAATGGTCTGAATATATTATAAACTTACTTGAATGACCAGGGGCATCAGTGGCACTCAAACTGACAGGATAGGCTGTGTCAACTGTAGTATCTGTCTCATCTGAAGCATCTGTATAAGCTGCATGAACAGTAACATCTGAAGCAACTGGAATCTCAGTGTGTTCAGGAAATTCAGTGTTTTCAGTAATTGCAGTATTTTCACTTTTTTCTGTGATTTCAGTAATTTCACTGTTTTTTTCAGTAATTTCACTGTTTTTTTCAGTAATTTGTGTAATCTCAGTAATATCAGTAATTTCACTGCTTTTCTCAGTAATTTCACTGCTTCTATCAGTAATTTCACTGCTTCTATCAGTAATTTCACAGTTTTTCACAGAGCCCACCGAGGTGGGCGTGCCTGCTGCAGCAGGCACAATAGTAGATGTGGCAGCCTTGGGCACCTTCTTTCGACCTCTCTCGATACTTTTCTTCTGATGTGCCCTTCTTTGGGCCATGCTTTGTTTTTTCAAGCGAGGCATCTAGAAATATATATGAAAAAATATTATATTTATTGGCTAAAAGTTATACATATCATTCAAGATGGTTGAAAGGGGTAAATTATAATAGAAACTGAGAGAGTTGTAAACAGTTTCTTTTGAGTGCAACTGCTTAAGAGGCCCTTAACAAACAACCAAGACTAACAAGTATACCGAAAATAAAACATTATCAAACAAAAACATTATTTACTGATGTGTTGATTCTGTAATTAAAGGTAAACGCCAATGGAGAGTGGATCCCCAGTAACACATGCAATCCACCTCTACTAGTTACTTATATAACAGAAATGAAGTTGACATGCCAATGGACAAAACAAATTAATCACTTCATCAACCATAAAAGAGCCTTTAACTATCTCATTAAACTGATGGTTAATTTGGACTACTTATCTAACCTACTAATATTTATCAGTCCCATTTATATACAGCAGAAAAAATAGACAGAAGAATGTATTCACATATGCCTTTTGGTGTTGTTTTACAAAATGCTAGTTAATTATAACACGGGGTATTCAGGACACAGACCATGATTACTAGATACCTCCAATGGATTTTTGGAATTTGGATTTTTAATGAGAGCAGTGCCTTAGATACAATGTTTTATTCCATTTTAAATGACTCAGAATAATCTAATAGTGGATTCCTTGCAAAGCATAATATTTGCTGTGCCCATCATATTATTGTCATTAAAGATTACACTACTACACTTAATAAAAAAAAAATAAAAAAAATTAAAAAAATAAATAAAATAATAATAATAATAATAACCCAGTTTCTACTTCCAGCATCGAGCGGGTTTATATTGAGTCTGGTAGTTTTATTTGTCTTAACCCTCAACCACAAGGAAATGGAACCCTACGTAAACCCTGAAACCGGGCCTCAGAGGCCCGGTGTACCATGAAAATCTGACTCCCCCCAAAAAACATTCAAAAATATAATTTAATTTGAGTAAATAACTATGATCTTGTAGTATGCATAATGGAGGACACATTGGCACTTTTTGTTAGTCTGCAGGTGAAAATTTTCATGAAAAAATAAAAAAAAATTAAAGATNGACATTCTGAGCATATGCATAATTTTTAAATTTCACATTTCTTTTGAGCTGAACTTTAATTGTAGAGCTATCTGCCTCAGTTCTTGGTAACTTTGTTACAGTGGATGTAACATCTGCTGGTATATTTACAACATTTCCTTCTAATTTGTATTGTTTTCCACGTGGAGCTTGTTGAAGCTTCATGAAAACTAACCTTGGGCTAGTTAATCTCCACTCTAAAGGTTTTAAATCCAAGAAGCTGGGTTTTTCTGGAAACGACAGGCCATTCACTATAGCGCATGGAGGAATTTTGTTCTTTTTCAAATAAGAAGCGCATGTTAAACATATCCAATTACTGTCAAATAAATCACCAGTTTCTTTGCAATGTTTAACTGCATTATTCTCCAAATTCATGATAGACTCTGAATTTATCACAGTATGCCTGTACCAAAGTTGTTGACAAATACAACATGTGTAAGTACAACCTTCAGCAACTTTTTTGTGGAATTGTTGTATTAACTGTTGAAGATTGGTATTGATTTTCTGTCTCTTATTACGTTTAGCTACTGAATCAGATTTTCTTTCGTGTTTTCTGAATTCGGGATCAGATCTTTTTAACCTTTTTTGGTTTTTCTCAGTCAGTTGGTATTCAGGATCAGCCCTTTTCAACTGTTTGTGCTTTAGAATTTTGTTCCTTTCGTCGATCTGAGAACGTTTTAGTCTCTGAGACTTTTGTTCACTTTTCCTATACTGTGGATCAGCCCTTTTCAACTGTTTGTGCTTTAAAATTTTGCTCTTCACATCGACCTGAGAATATTTTAGTCTCTGAGATTCTTGTTCGCGCTTCCTATACTGTGGATCAGCCCTTTTCAACCGTTTGTGCTTTAGAATTTTGCTCTTCTCATCAACCTGAGAACGTTTTAGTCTCTGAGACTCTTGTTCGCGCTTCCTAAACTGTGGATCAGACCTTTTTAACTGTTTGTGCTTTAAAATTTTGCTCTTCTCATCAACCTGAGAACGTTTTATTCTCTGAGATTCTTGTTCGCGCTTCCTAAACTGTGGATCAGACCTTTTCAACTGTTTGTGCTTTAAAATTTTGCTCTTCTCATCGACCTGAGAACGTTTTATTCTCTGAGATTCTTGTTCGCGCTTCCTAAACTGTGGATCAGACCTTTTCAACTGTTTGTGCCTTAAAATTTTGCTCTTCTCATCAACCTGAGAACGTTTTAGTCTCTGAGATTCTTGTTCGCGCTTCCTAAACTGTGGATCAGACCTTTTCAACTGTTTGTGCTTTAAAATTCTGCTCTTCTCATCGACCTGAGAACGTTTTATTCTCTGAGATTGTTGTTCGTTTTTTTTGTACTCTGGATCAGATCTTTTCAACTGTTTGTGTTTTTGAATTTTCCTTTTCACATGGGACTGAGAACGTGTTATTCTTTGAGCATTTTGTTCAGCTTTCCTGTACTGTGGATCAGATCTAAGAAGTTGCATCCTGATTTTATTTTTCTCTCTTTTCAAGATATTTCTATCAGTGCTACTGGTTCCCACAAGTGAAGTATCCAAGACAGTTTTACTCACTGTGTCAATTTTGCTTTGTTGTTTGTCTTCTGTCCATTTTAACTGCCTCTTCATTTCATCATGTAACCTTTGCAAATGGGGTTTGTGCAAATTTGTTTTATCAAAAATGGATGAAATAGAATCAGAGGTAATGGTATTACCAGTATGTTTTGTTAATGGTACCTTCTTCATTGAACCCGTTTTTGAATATTGAACACTTTTTTCCAAAGGCTTTAAGGATGTTTTTGATGTTACCATATTGGGCTCATTTTTTTTAATTTTTGAAGGAACTGATTGTTGTGATTTTTTCTTTAATTTGTGGGGTAACGTTGAGAGCTTTGGGTTGAATGGCATGTATGATTTTACCAACTTATCTGATGGTGAAAAATTGTCTGAATATATCACAGACTTACTTGAAAGACCTGGAGCATCAGTGGCACTCAAACTGACAGGATAGGCTGTGTCGACTGTAGCATCTGAAGCATCTGTAACAGCTGTATCAACTGTAGGACCTGTATAAGCTGCATGAACAGTAACATCTGAAGCAATGGGAATCTCAGTAATCTCAGTGTGTTCAGGAAATTCAGCATTTTCAGTGTTTTCAGTAATTGCAGTATTTTCACCGTTTTCTGTGATTTCAGTATTTTCAGTAATTTCACTGTTTTTTTCAGTAATTTGTGTAATCTCAGTATTTTCAGTAATTTCACTGCTTTTCTCAGTAATTTCACTGCTTTTCTCAGTAATTTCACTGCATTTTTCAGAATTTTCACTGCATTTTTCAGTAATTTCACTGCATTTTTCAGTAATTTCACTGCATTTCTCAGTATTTTCACTGCACTTTTCAGAATTTTCACTGCATTTTTCAGTACTTTCACTGCATTTTTCAGTACTTTCACTGCATTTTTCAGTATTTTCACTGCACTTTTCAGAATTTTCACTGCATTTTTCAGTAATTTCACTGCTTTTCTCAGTAATTTCACTGCATTTTTCAGTATTTTCACTGCATTTTTCAGTATTTTCACTGCTTTTCACAGAGCCCACCGAGGTGGGCGTGTCTACCGAAGTAGACACAATTTTCACAGAGCCCACCGAGGTGGGCGTGCCTGCTGCAGCAGGCACAAAAGTTGATATGGAAGCCTCTATCACCCTCTGTCTTCTTTCCTGCATACTTTTCTTTTGAAGTGACCGTCTTCTGGTCATACTTTGCTTTTTCAAGCGAGGCATCTAGAAATATATAAAAAAAAATTTATATTTATTGGCTCAAAGTTATACATATCCAACAAGATGGTTGAAAGGAGAAAACTATAATAGAAACTGAGAGTTGTAAACAGTTTCTTTTGAGTGCAACTGCTTGATAAGCCCTTAACAAACTACCAAGACTAACAAGTGCACTGAAAATAAAACATTATCAAACAAAATATTTACTGATGTGTTGATTCTGTAATTAAAGGTACATATCGATGGAGTGTGGATCCCCAGTAACGCATGTAAAACACTTCTACTAGTTACTTGTATAACAGAAATGAAGTTGACATGCCAATGGACAAAACAAATTAATCACTTCATCAAGCGTTTAACTGTATCTTATTTAAATTAGTGGTTAATTTGGACTACTTATCTAACCTACAAATATTTATCAGTCCCATTTATATACAGCATAGAAAGCAGAGAGAAGAACCTATTCACATATGCCTTTGGTGTTATTTTAAGTAATGCTAGTTAATTACGACACATGGCCTAGTAACTCATTCCCTCTGTAGGGAACTAATAAGGTGATACTTTTAGCACTACAGTGTTCAATATGCACACTGATTCTCTGGGTGACAAGTAAAATCAGCCCAACACTAACCTGGTCCCCATTTCTGCACCAAACACCTGTAAATTGCACATTTCAGACAGATGATCTATTTAAAGGTCTATTGTGTATTCAAAAGCAACCTTCAAATGTGAACAATCAGTCATGAGCCAAAAAAAATTTTTGAGCCTTTTCTCCTATTTGGAGAAACCAACCAGTGGATACTGACATTTCAGATTTCAGGGAAGTATACAACAGTATTATAATAAAATAATAAAAATTGCCATAAAGGCTTGATGTTTCAAAATAACCAACCCACATATTGCCAACAATTAAGTATCTACCTATCTAGAAGTATTGCCTTGGTATGAACTTGGCTGCTAGTAGCTATCTAGATAAAGTGCACATAGCAGGTACTTAGATGATCCTGAGACTTAAATGACAAGTATCTAAAACAATACTTACATTTTATTGCCACACTAATTATCCTGACAAGGTGACAGAGTGGCTACGGTAACTGTGAACTGTGAGCTGAAAGAAATATAATATTATATGAACACAGATGACTATTATCTATCTAACAGTGATGCTCCTTATATAACAAACATACTCCCTTTACTTTTCATCAGCTCCACATGTTGCGAAGAAACTATGGTTACTCAAAAAATATACAGTATATAATTATAATAATAATAATAATATCTTATAGTCTAAAATCCATATGAAATGTTCAGTAGCTTTTACAGGGGTAAAATGAGAATATGATCAGATAGTCTAAGTATGGGCGAGATTAGTTACACGATCGACGAAAATTGTGACAGCATTGGTTTTAATACACCATAGATGAGAAATGTTTGACAATTGAATTGACGAAAGTACATGTAGATGTTGAATTTATGACAGGATCGTTTAAACTTGAAACTGAATCGATGGGAAGGCAGTGAATCGACGGAACATAACTGAATCGACAACATGAATTTTTGCCCTTTTGGCCGCCCATATCTAAGAGTCAATAAATAAATGGACAGTTAGGATATTAAAATATAAAGTACAATGTAAACTAGAGGATCAGAGAGGCGATACCGCCTCTGGACATTGTACCACCAGTGGGAGTAATCATATTGGTATGGACCCCCCCCCCCAAAAAAAAAGGGAAACACTGCCACCAGTCTTGTGCTTGACAAGCTCTATAAAATGCAATCAACAAGAATTCTCAAAATATGCAAAAAAATATAACTAAAAATGGTACAATCAAAGGGTGCATTCCCAAAGATTTAGATCGATCCAGAGATTAAGATTTAGATCGACCTAACTCCCTGGGGGTTCACGCTAAATTGCAGTCAGCCGAGCACGCACCACAGGTTATTACCCCCCTACAGCTTTAAGTAGGGGGTAGAGACGCTTAAGCCGGCTAAGCTGACAGTAATCTAGTGAGACTCCCCACAGGGATAGATCGATCTAAAATCTATGGAAATGGGGTCAAAGTTCTGTTCATGGTAAAAAGAAGGTCAAAGGTCAATTTTAAGGTCATAGTAAATTGCCAGTATATGACTTCCTATTCAAATTCAATAGTAACTATGGACCAATCTCTGCCAGTTTTGAAGATAAAAGGGAACCAAAATTTGCAAAGTTCAATTCATGATGAAAAGTAGGTCAAAGGTCAATTTCAAGGTCACACTTAGATTGCCAGTATATGACTTCCTATTCAAGTTCAATAGTAACTATGGTCCTATCTCTGCTAGTTTTGGAGATAAAACGGAACAAAAATTTGCAAAGTTTAGTTCATGATGTAAAGTAGGTCAAAGGTCAATTTTAAGGTCACAGTAAATTGCCTCTAATGACTTTCTATTCAAATTCAATAGTAACTATGGGCGTATCTTTGCCAGTTTTGAAAGTGTAAGCATTAAAA
>NW_019775589.1:6754-30864 GCF_001039355.2 Lingula anatina
AATCTATACTATCAGCTGTCACAGTTTATCAGTGATATCACATGTTCTGTGGTAGTACAGTCGGGACTTTGGCGCCATCCTTGTTGTTTACAACATAACCTTATTTTGCTGTCTCGATAGGGTGACAATTTCGAAGAACTTATGATAACCTGTATTAAACTATGTGTGTGCACAACTGCATAGATAGCAGCTGGCAGCGTGGGAGCTATCGACTAAGGAGAGGTGGGGCGCTGTGCCTATACTTCTGCCGGTAAAATCAGCTAGGTCCCTTGGTATAGAAATTTGGCATATCATTCAATTTAAAGATAAACGATAAATTATATTCTGTTTGCAGTACTTCAGCTAGCTGCCATACACCTCTCCTCTTTCTTCTCTTTGAATATAGACATTTCAGCCTATACGGCTAAATTATACAGTCCGCAGTCCGACAGCGTATAGACATAATTAAGTATAGGGGAGACCGGGGCTAGTTGGACTAAGGGGAGGTGTGGCGCTGTGCCTACTTCTGCCGGTAAAATCAGTTAGGTGGTCCCTTAGTATAAAAATTGGCATTTCATTCAACTTTAAGATAAATGATATCTCAAATGCTTTATAATTATTTATAAATATTTATAATCATTCTGAAGAAAAAAAATCAGACAAAACTATTTAGGTTTAAAGTTGTCACGTAAAAGAAGTCCAACATAGTAACTGAAACAGATACAAGGATGGGGACAATAAAGGCAGTTTTGATTTCACACATTAAAATAATGCTCTACATGTAGATGGTTCGGCGATACTTTTTTTTTGAAGTGCCAATTAAGGGTTAATTTGTTCTCCATCCCTCTCTCTCTCTCGGCCCAGTAAACGAGTATTGTGAATGTACCAATATTCAGGAAGATTAGGATTAAAACTATAAAGCTTATGTGTGCTTTGTCAGTGAAACTGAGGGCTATTAAATATTCAGTTGAACTGGTATTTTTCCAAGGTGACATTGAGGGACCCATATCTGGTTGAAACTGGTTCATTTAGCTAGCATTGTCAGATACCTATATTTTGTTGACTGAGTGTAATACATATACATTTTGGTGTGTATAGCAGCATATTTACGTCAATATCTACATGTATGCGTGAACTGCTTGTGGAAATTTACAAAAATAGATATCTTATAAGCGATATTACCGTCATGGCGTGTTGTGTATTACCCCCCCCCCCCCCCATTCTTAAATGGTTAACAACTGTTCGTAAGATATCTATATTTTACATCAAGTAAATTGTAAATAAATCTTATTTTACCAACAAAACGGAGGTAAACATAATTATTCTCGAATTTATTAGTGACATCACATCATGTGATCTGCATAGATGGCTACACTCTGTAATAATTTCTTAATTTTCTTAAGAAATTATTCCAAAGAAGCAAACTTGACTAAAAAACAGTGACTAATTCTAAATGTGGGAATGGATTCATTTAAAATTGGTAAGTATAGAAAAAGTGTCCTTTATCCCATGAACTTTTTTTTGGCAAAATGAACAGTCGTTATCCCTTTAATTACACTTATGAGTACTCACAAAAGTCCAAACATTTTTTTTTTTTTTTTTTTTTTTTTTTGTAAAAACATGTGGGCACTCAATTTATCATCATCCCTAATAATTGACATTCTGTTGTTGGCATCCAAATAATGTTTATTGTTTAAAAATCATACATCTTTGACTGCAGACTTTACTTTTCAGTGCTGAAAAAACTTATAGTCTGAATCAAAAAGTTCACTGTGACCATTATTAACCCGTTTCATGGACTTAGAGAAGAACTATTTCAGGGATTAAAACACGTGGCAGGTGTTAAAGCTGTGGGAGACATTAAAGTACAGACTGTACATTTCACGCATTGTTGCCCCCTAACTCCGCCAATGTATCGCCAAACCAATATGTTAACTATGGTCTAAGTCTAGATTATGACATGTGTATAAGAATACATAGGAATAATTTAAAAAACAACCCTATTTTTTTGGCAGATATAACGATCCATTCCTCAATAAACCGCTTTCAACCACACATTGCGTTTGTTGAGACAATTGCGTCGTACATCAAAAGCAATTAAAGGGGAATTCTCCAAAATTCCCCTCTATTATAATTAGTCCGGTGGCTTAAGGAAAAAGTCGTGACACGGCGGATAAAAGCACCAAATTTGGCATGTAGTTACCTTTTGACATTCTAAATCAAATTAGAGCTGTAGCCCTCTCAAACGATTTACCGTTTGGTCAAAAAATCCAAAATGGCCGCCAATTTATGGAATTCTTTAGAAATATGTACATACCTATGTTGATTTTTTATCAAATAAATCATTTTCTCAGAGTTTTCCACACCCTTAGTACCCATTTTATTCATATATGTCAGATAGCAAACAAGTTCCCTTGGACTTTTTGAAAAAATCCAAGATGGCTGTCATATGCCATAGAAACAGCCATAGGAATACTAGTGCACAACTAATATCAGCTAGAAAGTCTGTTTCTCAGATTTTTGTTACACACATAATATGTTTGTGGTGAGTAACTACGAAGTGTTCTTGGGCATTGTGGAAAATCCAAGATGGCTGCCATGTGCTACAGAAATTCTAGTATACGAGGGATTTAACTAATGGCAACTGGAAAGATTAATTTTCCACTATCAAATTAAGTTTGTTTGTGAGTGTTTTCCACATCCTTTCCACCCACACAATATGTATGTGGTGAGTAACTAACATGTATTCTTGGGCATTTTGAGAAAATCCAAGATGGCCGCCAGATGTCATAGAAATTCTTCTAGTATTACAAAGGGTTAGAACTAATGCCAGCTAGGAAAAACATAATCCACTATCAAATTAAGTTTATTTTTTCGGTGTTTTACACATTATTATTACACTGTGATACATATCTAGCAGGTAATAAATGTGCATATTTGATTATTTTGGGAAAATCCAAGATGGCCATCATTGGCCATAGGAATACTACTAGAATTACAACTGCACATCCATGGCTTTTCATCTACTACCAGGGTTAAATTGTGTTTGCTTATCAAGTTTTGCCCATCCTTATTACTCCTATGATATATATCTGGTGGGTAAATAGTGTGCATCCTTTGATATTCTGAGAAAATCCAAGATAGCTACAATTTTACATAGAAATACTAATGGGTGGGTTTCAATTGCTGCATGTGGTTCGTTATACAATTACATTACCATGGGTTTGTTTTAAAAATGATTTACGTTTTTCTTTCCATTTATTACTACCCCTATTATGTATACCTCGTCTGAAGCATGTGTCTATCTTTGGGTATTCACGATGTCTGCCTTTTGTCATTAGAACATTCATATACATAATCAAATAATGCCAGAGATACACTGAGTACAATTTAAATGTAGTTAACTTTAGATTGTTTTAAATGTTTTCCCTTTCATATCCTATTTATCCCTTTGAAAGAAAGTGTATGTGTCCTTGAGTACTATTCGGAGAAATAGCTGCCAGTTGCGATAGGAATATATCATTCAAATGCACAAAGGTGTCAATAAATGGAACAGTTCAGACATTGATTCCAACATGAAATAAAGCCGTTTGAAGTTCAAACATGTTGACATCCTTATTAACCTTACTCTATATAAATCTGGTGTGTAGCAAGTGTGCATCTTGCGTATTTGAGAAAATTCAAGATTGCTGCAATTCACAATAGGAATAGTACAGTCAACTAGTGCCAGAGAGACATTGGGTTCAATATAAAATGAATTTTGTTTCTCGGTATTTCCCACATTCTTTTTGGACTTTGAGATATCTGTCTGGTGGGTAACAAGTGTTTACCCTTAAGTGTTTTGACAAAATATCATAATGACCAAATACCAAATACCAATACCAAAATGATCAAATATGGACATTAATTACCGAACAGATATGTATCATGGAAAAATAATAATAATAATAATAATAATAATAAAAGAAAAACAACTGAATTTAGCTTCATATTATATGGAAGCCTATCTCTCGCAGGTATTAACTTAACCCCACTTTCTATGGCTAATGGCAGCCATTTTGTTTTTTTTTTTTTTTTGTTTTCAAAAAGGATATGCATAACATTCTCATCACATATATATTATGTGGATAAAAAAGATGTGGAAATACTCAAAAAACAAAGCTAATTTATCAATTAATATTATATCTCCATGGCAGAAGAAGCCCTATGTGTATACTATAGTGTTCCTTTGATATGGCGGCCATCTTGGATTTTTCTCGAAATGCCTGAGAATAAAGGTTAGTTACTCACCACAAATGTATTATTTCTGTAATAAGGCACCCAGAAACAAAATTAATTAGATAGTGGGCAATGCATCTTCCTAGTTGGCATTAGTTGAAAACCCTTGTACATGTTCTAGTATTCCTATGCCATACGGCGGCCATCTTGGATTTTTCAAAAAGTCCAAGGACACTCGTTTGTTATCTGACATATATGCATAATGTGGGTAATAAGGATGTGGAAAACATTGAGAAAATACTATATTTGATAAAAATCAACATAGGTATGTATATATTTCTCAGAATTTCACAAATTGGCGGCCATTTTGGATTTTTTGGCCAAATGGTAATTTTTTTCCGTAGGCTACGGCTCTCATTTGATTTAGTATGTCAAAAGGTACCCACATGCAAAATTTGGTGCTTTTATCCGCCGTGTCACGATTTGGCCATTTTTTTGCCCTAAGCAACCGGACTAAATACCTCAGTCGCCATTGTGCAGGTCGTTTCCAGCTGGTAAGTTAACTTGATATTTTATCAAATTTTAAGGTGTGATGTCAACCACATCAGTGTCAACAGGTGACATTCATCTAGTCGTAAATGAGATGTCGTAGGGTTGGTGACATTTGGGTAAAAAAAAAAAAATGCGCATGACAACATGCAAATTGCAGTGTTTATAAGCGTAAAGAGCGAGATGGGAAATTTGACGTTTTGGTTTCGGTTTGTACCTGAATGTGTTGTTCTGCTAAAAAAATTAATTCTTCAGTTTTGAGGAATCTGAATGATCATTTGAACTGATAGGAATGATATATAGGGGCCCACGTGTGTGTGTGTGTGTGCGTGTGTGTGTGCATGCGCGTTTGTGTAGTGTCTCTCTCCCCCCACTTCTCATTGGGAAGTCCTGTAAACAATAGCGCTAAGGTGTATAGCTATAGGGTCCCAAGTGATTGATTCAAACTTGGAGACAGGAAGGATTACACAGTTAACAAAAATAAAAAGGCTAAGGGATTTTTCTATACTTCTATATATATAAGTCAGCTTGATCGGGCTTATCTTCAAAATATATTGTTTTCTTCAAGGAGGAAAATATGTTTCACTGCGCTGCGCTTGGCAAATACAGTATATACATGTAGTAGACAAGGTAATTTTTTTATGATATATAGGTCACAGAAAAAAAAAATTCATTTGTTATGCGCTGTTTATACCGCTTCTAAAAATAAATGTTCCTCGGGTATTAGAGAGGCAAAGGGGTTTCATACAAGTTGTACCCCTGTAGGTACTTCATACTTCATGTACAGGTACATGTAGGTCACACGTAACCCGTGGTGCCCCCCCCCCCTCCATCCCCCCCCCCCCCAACCACGTACGCCATTGTATCGTTATCTTGAATTAAGTACAGTATATACCCATGATATCCCCTATATGGATTACAGTCTTTTTCCGATATTACATGCTCCCTGTTAGAACAACCTTGAATGATATAAGACGAAAAAATATTCTTCATTTATTACAACATTATTTACATGTTTTCAGTCTACTGAAACATCAATTATTGTTACATATTAAAAACATCTTACTTTGATAAGCGGCCTGTAATTGACGATCTCGGGTCAAAAAATGTTTGTGAGTTCACGTTTGAAAAATAAAGCGCTCATGCATTTAGAATGTACACATTGTAACATTAGCTATAAAACTGAAGATTGAATGGAAGTAATGTTAATAAAATATTCTTGTTTTTTTAAAGTTAATTCTTATTAGATATATAATAAATATATATGATTTACTTACTGTATTATGGCATTTTGACTACGATGCGTGTGTTGACTTACCCAGTAGTCTTTGCGTTCCAGGTGAGGCAGGGAAGCGTGACCTAGTGACAGATACCATGGCAACAGCAAATTCATACACCGACTCCGATCGGGAGAATTTCTTTCACATAAGCATCCTTCTTGTAGATTATGCCGTGAAAGGATTGCAAGATGTTCTCCGGGAAGAATTAAGAAAAGGGTACCCCAATTTATTTGACCCCAACACAGGGTTGTTGAACAAGGTGCTTGGAGATGGAACTGTTAAGACTGTACTGTTTGGATTATCACCAAAGTACATTAATCGTCAACAACGGGAACAGCTGTTTCCTGCTGGGAATCCCTCCACATCAGTAACTGTTGGTGATTTAGACCTCACACTGACTGTGCTGTTGCTGAGGAATATCACCTCGTTGAACCCCCGTCCTCAGTTGAATGCATGGGACGACCCCTTCGACACAGACAAATCAAGAGAAGCCACTATAGGACGAATTAAAAGATATCGAAATACCGTGTATGACCATGCAAACAAGGCAGCGATCAGCGATCAAGATTTCAGGGTATATTTTTCAGGGTTAAAATCCAATCTCTTGGCTCTCTCTAGTAGGTTCGCAAATGAGGATTATGACGCCATATTGTCTGAAGCTCTTGATGATGATTTACTCAAGAAATACCAGGGCATTATGAAAGAATGGTGTGGTAATGACAAAGATGTGAGGGATACAACGAGAGCTAGATTAAAGAGAAACCCGGAAGGAATCAGACAGTTGTTTGATGGTCAATCGGAGCTAAAGAAACGGTGTCTTGGCCAAGATCAACATGTTCAGACGACAAAAGGTATGTACCTTGTTCTAATATTAGCACTCATATTTATACACAACATAATGCCTAAGTGATGTACATTTTATTTTCAGGGGCCATTTAATTTCCAGCAACTTTTGGATGTGGAGAAGTTGAAAGTAATAAAAAGTAATAACTGAAAGTAAAAAAAATATTTAAAAGTGTTCATTTTGATTTCTAATGCTCAAGCTTGACACCTCATTGTTCTTTGTTTGCAGAAAATCAGGAAAAAGTCCAGGTGATTTATGACAGGGATCGCGACAGAAGTGAACTTCAGAAGATGACAGGTAATATGCTCTAATAAGCACCGAGAGCAATAGAGCTGGTCCATCAATATATAGGGATGTATCTTCTCTACTAATGATTGACATTGATTAGCATTATAGTTTATTTCCTTTCATTCTCATCCCACTTTTTTGTTATACATAAAGATAACAACTTTATAATTGTATTCTTATGAAATGAATATAAGAAATAAGTTTTGTTTACAAAATAATGATTAATTTTTCTACATTTGAGATAATGAAATATTTGCCGCTGTTATTGATTATTTAATCTTCTTCGAAAGTACCATGTTGTGTGTTTCTTTCAAACAGTGATGTCAGACACGCAAGAGGACCCTGCTGTACCTTCATCCCAACTTTTTAATCCTTCATCGTCAACAGAAAAGGAAATTCCACAGACTGCAAAGTCTAGTCCTACATATGTTAATGTGGGAACTATTGCAGGTACATGTACAGTTCAATCATATGTGTGCGCATGCGAGATATTCACAATATTCACAGTCATATAGATGTTTCCAAGATCTTGTCTTCAATACAGAGGTAGGAATGTCACAGTAGTATTTTGTACAATGTTGATATGATTAGATGATATGTTATGGATTTCGCTTTATTGGTTCACGTTTTGAGTCTACAGAATGTATATGTTAAGATACCAAAACTAACCTTTCAGTTTTGCAAGTTGCTTTGCTCCTTGAGCAATTTTATTAACAAGTCAATTAGCGCAACACTGACCAGTATCTGCATTGATTTAGACGACAATATATTTAAAAATAATCATAGTATTCAATGCATAGTGTGCAAACTGTGGTTGTTTAATAACATTAATATGTTGTAGTCATTGTGGTCACAGAAAACCATCAGTTTGGAAAATGCCCTACACGTGTCGGGCTAAAACATCACTTCGCCCAGAGTGAAAAAAATGTGTTCTGGACAAGTGATATCTGTGTTGAGGTTAGTGCTCTTATTTACCTGAAACACAGGCAACATTGTTTTTTTTTCTTGCAGCTAGCGGAATTCTTGCAACCGAACCAAACACCTTCTCTAAGGTACATTCATATTCTTTCATTACCATGCTTTTTACTTTAAATTTTGATAAAATTCTTACACGAATCTTTACCCCTTAGATATTTAAACATCTTAACAATCGTCTGTATGCATATTGTAATGAAATAACCTTTTGTACTTCATCATGATTCATTGATATATAATTATTGAAAAAATGATATAAGGTGTGGCGCACATTTGCCTATAACTCCGTACCTGTTGATATCTGACTACACGTATTTGCCTCGAATATAGACACACGGGCAGGGGAAGTGGTAAATAATGTAGGAATTATTATTATCAGAAGTGCATTTTAATTCCTGATATCAGCTGAAATATATTTTGGATTTATCTCAATTTGCAGGCACCTGTAATGAGCCCAACACACAAAAACCTGTTGGTACAAATGGGTCCCTTGCTGATAAAAGATCTCCAAGTTGAAGACATTGTCCCGGACCTGGTAGACAGGGAAATCCTCAGTGAAGGCAATGCAAAAAAGGTAATGGCTCACAAAACAGAACAAGAACAAGCTTTTGAATTTCTCCGCATTCTACCAAAATGTGGTCCTCGTGCATTTGGAACCTTTGTTGAGGTGTTGAGAAAGCACAATAAAAAAGAACTTGCAGATTTGTTAGCAGAAAAGTCAACTGATTCCAGTAGTAAAAATCAAATAGCAAATTTCTACATCAATCACATGAGCCAGATACAGCGCCTTCCCTGGGACCCCGACGACACAGTGCACATAGACGAGGCCTATGTTAATTTACAGTGGGTACAAGAAGACAGAAAATACACAGGCACCAGCTCCAAACCAGTCATGTCCTATACCTCAATATTTGAAGATGTCAAACCTGGGAAGAAACCAAAGAGATTATTGGTCAGAGGAAAAGCAGGCATCGGCAAAACCACATTTACACAGAAAATGGCAACAGACTGGGCAAACGCCACATTTGTTTTAGGAGAATGTGATGTAGTACTTTCGAAATTTGAACATCTTTTAATTTTAAATCTACGCAGCATTCAGCTTGGTCAAACACTGAAGGAAGCAATAGAAACACAAATCACTTGTTCTGCAGAAAATAGGCAAGCAGTGACAGATGAAGTCATGCAAGCTCTAGACTATGACAGTGACCATGTTATCTTGGTCTTTGATGGTTATGATGAATATGATATCAACACTTCCAAAGATATCACAGATATCATTTACAGAAGACGATACCAGGATGTGTGCACCGTCATCACAACACGTCCATGGAAGGCAGAAAAACTGATGAACAGACGAATAATAGACGGTGCGTATGAAATCACTGGGCTAACATAGGACAACATAGCTGAATATGTTGCTAAATTCTTTGAAGATCAAGAAATGGGTCTCGTAGACTACCTAGATGAAAAAGAGCTGATGTCCCTGGTGAATATCCCAATACTTCTACTGTTCATTTGTCTTATGTGGCAAGCAGATCAAGAAAGTGTTGCCCGCACAGATTCACCCCCAGCTTCATATACACTGCTATACAAGAAGCTAATACAGTTGCTTTTAAGACGAAGATACGGCATCAGGACACAGGATGAAATGGAACAGTCTGCATGTGTTCAAAAACTTGAAAAACAAACATTTATCAGCCTTGGCAAGCTAGCTTACGATGGACTGGTGAAACCAGATGGGGGCCTCATATTTGATGAAAAAGACCTGCAAATAATTCCAGATATCAGCGAATTGTACAGTTTAGGTCTCCTCAGCAAGTCTAAGATACACAGTAACCTTGATGTTAAACATGAGGTAACTTTTCTACACAAAACCATGCAGGAGTTTTTTGCTGCAAAATACCTGGCGAGGAAATTAGACGAAAATGATAATAACATTTTAGATGAATTATTGGAGAATTTAAACACCACGGACAAACTCTATGACATGAGCTATGTGCTGCGCTTTTTGTGTGGGTTATCTAGGACAGCAACTGCCAAAGTGCTACATAGAGCCAAAGCTCTCCAGGGTGAATTTGTGAAACAAAATCTTAAAGCTCCTTACATGTATATGATGTATCCGTTTGATAGCAGGTTCAGCTCTCTTAATTTCACCAAGTGGTGTAATGATCTCCTCCTAGAACACTGGTATGCCCACTGTCCCCAGGAAACAGTGCTGCCCCCTGAGCTTATCTCCTGGCACAGGGCACTTCACATACCTGAATCTTTTCAGCACTCTGATCCCAGATTCCAGAAAGTCTTGTATGATAGTATGTGCAGTGCATTAAGCAGTCCTCAGATATCCTCCTGTGTGTTCATATGTTTGAATTCCGACATTTATGACAGTGGCATACCAGAAAATCTACTTACCAGAGAACTGGAAAAACAGCACAAACTATTATCATTACTCAGTAAGTGTGACATGTTCGATAAACTAGTAGCGGTATCCTGGGAGAGTCAGTTTCACATTTGTGATGATTGCAGATGTGTCTTAAACCATGTTTTATCTAAAGCTCCCAATCTTCAAACACTTGAATTAGGCACAGATTGTAGTGAAATACTTTTATTATTACCAAACCCTGGAAAACTGTTATATCTGGGTGTCGGGGACATAAAAGTTCAAGACTACCAGGTGATCCAACAGATGCAGCACTTGAAGCACATTGTGGTAAAGTTATCAAGAGACCCACTTTTTCAACTGGGGGCAATACCTAATACCAGTCATGATTTGACTCATATATATATTAGATTTACCCCTCTTCGGGCCGTGGGTGTACAACTTCTGGGGAGTAACCTTCACCATGTGCCAGGGCTGGAACATCTGGGACTGGACTGTGTATTCGTGTGTGGAGCCTTGTGTGGGTCTGGCAGGTGTACATGTCCTGAGGACAAAGATACACAATATGACAGATGTCAGAATGCCTGTGAAGCCGTGCGTGAACTGAGCCAAGGTGCGATACGCACCACTAAGCTGAAGGACTTCTCATTCAGTGTCAATGGCTTGGGTCGGTACCACGGTATTACCAGTCCACTGATAGCATTGATACAATCTCTCAGTACAGTGTCAGAGCAGACTGGAATGGAGATTGACATGTCCGATAATGGCCTGGGCAGAGTTGATCACCTCAGTGACTTGATAGAAACCATTGGCCGCTCTTACCAGCATGTATCATTTTGGGATCTTAGGTTTAATAACCTTAAAAAGAGTCTCCCACAGCCAGACGGCAGTCTTAACTGCAAAGTAGAACTATAATGGTAAAGTAAGTAGGAGCACGAGTTACATTATATCCAAATACCAATCAACTGAAACTATATACAGGTACCGTGTGTAAAGTGTCAATCACGGGTTAACCCAATTTAATATTTATTTCATGATGTGATTTCTGTAGTACTAAACCATGCCTTGGTCTACCAGCATTTCAGAATTAATTCAACGTTTATTAAATGTTACCCAGACACTATGAATAGTGTGGAAAATATGAAGAGGAATGAACTGGATTGTTACACTGTATCTTATTGTCAGCCTTCTACAACTACTGGCATAGTGCATTCAATATCATTGTGTAAATATAAAACTTGATACAATTGTAAATAATTGATACATTGTTTTTCTTTTCAATAACCAGCTTTACATATTACTATGGGCCATAACATGTCAAGACACGTGTTGGTTGTGATATATATTTTGACTTATTTATATAACATATAGTCTTATTTGAATATGTGAAGATATGCTTATTTTAGCTTTTTTTCTCTTTTTCATTACACAAATTTACATTGCATACGTATACTGGTACATACACGCATGTTTTGTGTCTAGGTTTGTGCAGAAATATGTAGTAGTGAACATCCTTGCTTAGCAATGGAGAAGGAGTGTTTTTATCAAGGTTTTTTTATAGCTTGATAGCTTACTTGTTGACTTGACATACAACCGTTCATGAAATTTTAGTGTATTTGTAAAAATTATGGTGTGGATGTGTGTATCACTGTGTGTGTCCAAGTTGGATGGGTAGAATATGTGCATGGTTGTTAAAAAAAAAAAAAAAATATATATATATATATATATATATATATATATATATATATATATATATATATATATATTGCACATTTAGAATACAAAGTCATGCATTTGACAAATTATTTAGGTTGAATATTTTGAAAGTTCTTGCCTGGTAACACACATTAAAATATTTATATAGAATAGTAGAATTGGCCCCTATATAGAATTAACCATTTTTGTGGGTCTCAATCAGCACATTATTCCTATTATTATTATTTAAGTAAAACCTTTTTATACAAAAAATAGTCATACATGTGAATTTGGCAAGTTTTGTTGGATACATATTTTTTGTTATGAAACACCTGTTTTATTTTTTTATTAATTTGTTGTCTTATATTAATGCTTCATTATTAACTTTCATTATGTTTCATATGAGTTTTGGACAATCAAAAGATCTGTCATGTTGGCTAAGCGCTTTTGAAGGTTTCAATTTCAAATTTGGGACAGTAGAATATACTGTTTCGATATCGAGTAAACACCCTTTTTGTTTGTAATTAGTGTGGGTATGGACTCAGAGCAACAAAATATTTTCTTGATACCATTTAAATATTTAAATTCAGCTTAAAGGCAGACAGCAACCGAAGTATGGTGTGTTTTCAATATGTAATTTTATGAATGTACATCGAAGTCAATTGGGGTATGTAGATCTTATTTTTAGTACTAGGATATTGTAGTTAGTTGAGTATATGGAGACTGTTGGAGTAACAGCAGTAGTTGTGGCAATGATGTTTGCTGCATGTGTTTTGTACATATTTTAACTGTTAATTTAAAGCTAAAACATTACATCAGTATTATACTTTGTCAGAGAGAGAGAGAGAGGGGGGGGAGGAAATCAGCAATTTTATTTACAAAAGAAATGTTTAAATGATTATTGGAAGTACATAGTCAGTTACCTTTGATGTTTCATCAAGGTAGAATGTTAGTTCAGCTTCTATTTCAGACAACTCCTGCTTCACCAACTGGAATAGAACATCAGGTAAGGAAATATGTGAACACAAAAATCCCCCACCTTTTTGGATAATTATGCTTATGTAAGTTATGTAATATAGTCAAAAAATATGAATACGTACCCCTCCTGACTATTTTCATCTAAAATACTTTGTATACTAAGTATGTACCAATTTATGTTTTATTTTTGTGTTCATTGTATTTCCAGATCAATGTGACTCCACGTAAACCAGGGCTAGGGGTACAACACCTGGACAGGTTACTGTACAGGTAAGTGAAGAAAAAAGGTTACATCCTTGATTCTATAACTGTAAACATGTACATACTGGTATAAATTTGCGCCTCCTGTTCCAACTGATTGTTATTCTTTGTTAAATCCATAGATAAGACGATGCACACTCTTATCCAGTGAAAATAAAATTTTCCACAATTATTACTTTTCTTCAACAGATCTCCAAGTCGTCTGCTGCCTCCACCTCCGCCTTACTGCCTACCAGTCTGCCCCCTAGTGGCACGTGTGCTCCACCTATCACTATATACTACAACGGAACTTCAGAGGCTTTGAATGAAATATTGATGTCCTGAACAACCACACAAACTGTAGTGATGTTGATGTGAAGAATGCACGTGCGGGGTTAGTTGTGCCCCCTGTGACCCCGCTACCTTCTGTCAACCCTATGGTGAGAGTTTGGTTTTTCTTTCTAAATTTTATTATGATTTATAAAGTTAAAGGGCCTGTCACAGAATACTTATATATTGCCTTCAATATTTAAGATTTTCATAGTCCCCGGTAAATGAGGAAACATAGCACTTGTTGATTTTTAATCTGCTAATTTAGTCGAGTTATTTTTGTCGACTGATGTGAAATTTCACAATTCGTACGTTAAAATTTATATAAGATCTGTGTGAATTGAACACAGTCTGTGTGTAATTAGAAAACAATAAGCAAATTGTATTACAATAAAGTAATGATGGATTTTAATTCCGCCATGTTGTGTTTCTCTCCAGGGCTCTGAGAAGCATATTTCGAGCAATGAGAAAACAGACACAGACGACAGCAGTCAGAATGTTGGCCGCGGTTTGAGAATACCTTTAGGAATTCTGGGAACTTTGGCAGCCTTGGGACTTCTAGGTAAGGACATTGCTGGAGAAAATGATTTAACTTAAGATGCTTCGGATGACTACTGGTTATATCATTTTATTTGTCTTCATATGCATCCTTTTCCTGACTACAACAAAAAGGTTGCCTCGGTTTAAAAAGCTTAATGTCTTAAAATTTAGAAATTTGTTCACAAAGACACTGCTCCCAGTAAAACAAATTCAGTGTCTCAGACAATAATGATAGTACGTATGACCCAACTGCCATAAATATCACATCACCTCATGGTTGTTCATGGATTCCTTAAAGCACTATCACACCTGCAATCATGCAACTACTGACGTAAACAAACAAACACACACACACACACACACACACACACACCTCTAGAAATATCTAGCACACATTTACAACACTCTTCATCAGGGCTGTAAACCCGTCATACATGTCTTATTTCCTTTGATTTTAAATAACAAGGCAAACAATCAAAGACACCATTAAAAAAAACTGGTGCTTGAATAGCGTAGTCACAGTGCATTGTCTCGTGTCCATCTGCTCTCCAGGCTTCCTATGGAATAAAAAGGAAACCCAAGAAGACCCCAGTTCGCCAGCGTGCCGACCGTAGAGTCCTTCAACACCAACATCTACCAGGCCTCTATGGGGGATGACCTCAGCTACCAGTTCGGACAGAAAGGAGCGGAGTTAAACCGTTTCAGAGACGACGGGGCCATCTTTGGGAGGTTGAACGAGCCGTCGGCGGCCAGTCCACGCCCTGAAAGTGCTGGTAGTTTGGCCAGTTTCCGCAGCTCCAACAGTTGGGGCAGTTATGGCTGAATGATGAGTTCCAGTCACCGCTGAGGGCTTTTTTTAGACTTTGGCGTGTAAGAGGACCGTCTGTATACATAAAGTAATAAATAACATAAAACGTTACAGAAGTTTGAAATTTATAGGTAATTTTATTGCTTGCTAGAAAAATGTAAGAGTTATTACAATGGGCATTGGTCCAAACAAATTATCTTCATTTATTTTCATTACAGCACTGTTAATTTACACAGTTTATGGTAAAGCCTTGATGCTGCAGTGAATAATTGAGGGATTAATCGCTACTGAGATTGTTAAATGGTAGGCAGAAGTTATTGAAATTAAGATCAGTTGAGACAGTCTTTATACATGGAGAGATGGGCGTGCAATAAATAAAGCTATGGATTAAAGGAACTGGATAAAATAATTAATTTTATTTCTGAAGGTGACTTGGTATGAGGTATGACCGGATTGTGTGTTAATTAATTATTTGTTAACAAGATTAGATCACTACTTAACATTTTAGTAGAATATCCAGATATAAGATGTGAAATGCTATCAATAATTTTACATTATGTCTTAGAAAAATATTTAAATGAATTTTTTAAGAAAAGTATTTATTAACATATGCACTTTAAATAACTATATTTTGTTAAGTAGAAGCATAATAATTTGGAGAAAAATATCAACCTCTAGACAAAATATCTTTCGAGGTGTTTTGCTGGAATTTTGATTATTTTTGTCCTGTTGAAATTGCTATGAATGTTCTTGCTTTATTCTTTCAATATAAACTGGTATATTGACAATAAAACAGTAATATTCAATCTTGAATTTGTTCTCTTTAAATGATAGGGCCCTCTTGTTACGTGGCAGGTTGTGTTGAACACAATTTATGTTCACAAATAATTCATAAATATAAGTTCAACGGCACTTATCTGGCGTTAGAGTATAATATTTTTTATGGAATGGCAAATAAGACTGTAAATGCACATACAAATAATTCTTGAAGCCAGTCTGTATTGTGTGCATGATACAGACTGGGTGTGGCCGTTGTCACCTCCCTGGGGAGGATACAGTCCAGCTGCCATGAAAAGACAGTGCCCCCTGTATTACATTAAGTGGCGCTTCTTTGTAATATGACAGGGCCGTAGCCTCCGGGGGGGGGGGGGGGGGGGGGGGGGGCAGGTGGGGGGCAGCTGAGCCCCTGAGCCCTGTTTCCACACCTGAATGACGCGCACAGTACCTGTAGCTGCGTTGAGTACATTAGCATGCAACGACACAAAGGCTTTTTTCTTTTTTAAAAGACATGTCAATACAGCTGTATGCTTTTCATTCAGTAAGTTTACCTTAGGTCACTGAACAATGCTTAATAAGTGGAGTGTAGGTGAATATAAACGGCGCAAACACTTAATGCTGAGGCAGTGATAGGTTATATTTATCGATCAAAGAAAAAAAAAACAGATCACTGCGCGACAGTGAAAATACTTTATGACGCAGCACTATTTATGTCAACAACATCACCTGACAACTATCGACATGCGCCATTTTATTCACCTCCCAGGGCAAAATTTTGAAGAAATTCAAGTGCAAAACTGATTTTTTGCGACTAAATATTTTTAAAACAAGACTTACCTATTGTATGCTAATTAAGTCAAATGCCTTTGTACAAGAATTCACTGCATTTGGAAATCTACTGACGTGGAGATCATCTTGCCTTGATGAAGACTTTTCCAGAATTAGACATGGAATTGACCTCTGAAAATCCCGATGTTTCATAGGTACAGTATGATGCTTAATCACAGCTATTTAAGCTCTACTCTCTGTCGCCTTACATAATATTTTGTAATTTTAAATAGAAATACATGAACTCAACGTGAGAAATGCATAGGCTTGTCGCTGAATATTCTTTGTATTAAAACGGAGGCAGAACAAAAAGACGGATCTTTTACCCAGATGTTAACATCCACGACGTACAGGTTCATGTGCCAGCAACAGCATTCATAGCACTCACATAAAAAATAAAACGACCCTTTCTGTGCATTCTTTCTTCATCTTCTATAGCATTTCAATGTTGATTGAACTAATATAACATTTCTGTTACAGTTGGTGCCTTTTAGGCGGAATTCAACGTTGGAAACATACATTGGCGACGAGATTATAATGATCATCGCAACAGTCAATTATAATAAGACTTAACAGAAAAGACGAACTGACGTAAGTATGCGTAAAATAGAGGTGACAAATCCCGTGCAAGAATTCGTTGTAGTTGTAAGCTTTTGATGTTTTTCGTGTGATGAGAGAAGGATATCCTCTTGATCAGGAGCTTATAAGAAAATATCTGTAGAATCAGTTGCTGGTAAACGGATGCTTAAAGGGATAATAACTCTTCGTATGAGGTCTATATTTCACAATAAAAACATTGTGAGTAACTCATAGAAATATAATATATTCTGTTTTACGGCAAAAACAGCAGTTATAGCTGTTATTCTGATATCTAAGCTTGTCTTCAGACCATGTGACCTCCATTGATGGCAATACTCTGTTAAAATCTCTTAAGAGATTTTAACAAAAAACCAAACTTTTTAGAAAAAAACCAAGGACTAACTTTGAATGTAAAAATGGATTCATTAACCATTGGTAAGCATGGTAAGGTTGTTGTTTACTCCGGGAAAATTAATTTTTTTGGCCAAAACGAAGAGTTATTATGCCTTTAAGAGAAACGGGGCTGTGTTCATAAAAAATCAAAACATCTGTTTATTACCGGTACATTTCACACTGCAAGTTTTTCATGTTTTGAAAATTAATTATTTTCTTTCTCCTGTATTTGGAGTCCTTTTACACTCGAACCCTAAATAAAAAGGGACTCTGACATTTCTTATGCGTAAAAATGGAAATGAGAAGAAATGATCGAGTACATCAGCAGTTCTCGTATATATAAAAAAAAAAAAAAAAAAAAAACAGTTCGTTTAAGCTCATTGCACATCATCTGTTTATTATCGTTAAGAATATTTTAACGATTTTTTTCGGTGTACCCCGGCAAATACAAACGGAAATACTTTGTGATTTCAGGACTAAAGCAGACGTAGATTACGAGAGGTGTTCAACATGGAGATTGAAATAGATATTTGGACCATAATCGTGACTGTATTTCTGCTGGTTGGACTGACGTTACTTTTCTTCAAAGCCGATATTTGGCATTGTTTAAGGAAGATAGTAAGGGGTACTGTATCCATTTCATTAATTTTATTCATTTCTATTTTACCATAAGCGAGTGGTTTAGACAAATGTTGAATTAATAAAGAACTTAATGCATCATTTAAGGTGTGATAAGTTATACAGTGGCGGGTTTACGGGGTGTCAGGGGGCCGGGTCTTGACCCCTTCGACTTCTGAAAAATTCACATCAGTGGTCCTCTCTTGAAATTAGAATTTTGACTAGCTGAATCATAGTCCTAAACATGTCACTTTTCACCGTTTACCCCCAAAAATACGAAAGATATTCTCGGAACAAGTAAAATACTTTCTGTTATAATGTCGAATAGAAGTTTATTTTGTCGTGCTGAAAATGGTTTGTGAGATTTTTAAGTTACAGCAATACGTGAGGCTTTCCAAATAATTACGACGCATATCAATAACCCATAATATCTTTAACAAGATCATACAAAATTCTTCTGCCTGGAAAACTGTTATAAGAGGGTGTCAAAAGAATCTTGCAGCAATAACAAATAAAAATCTCGTATTATTAAAAACAAATTAACGAAACTCTTTTACCCGAAATTTATTTCGGATAAGGAAGCAATACCTCTTAACATCCATAATAAGTGGATGGAAAAGCTGAACATTGATTTTCCAAGTGAAAAGTGGAAGCTAGTTCATGCATTGCCCTTTCGAGAAACCAATGATCATAAACTTCTCACATTGCAATTTAGAATTTTACATAGAATTTATTTTACGAACTCGATGCTTTTTAAATACAATATGTTAGAACATGAGCGATGCACTTTCTGTAATGACCCAAAAGAAACTTTATTGCATATTTTCTGGGACTGTACATATGTTCAAGCTATTTGGACTTGTCTCATTCAGAACCTACGTACACAGTACTCTGTTGAATTAAAACATCAACCGTGCTTGTTTATATTTGGAATCCTGGACGACAGCCCTCTCTTAGGTATTAATTTACTACTTCTCTATATAAAGAAATATTTCACTTTATGTAGACAAAATAAAATTACACCTCTTTGGAATGCCTGCAAAAAGTATTTGGAAAAGCAAAAGATAATAGATTTTCAATCTTTATACCTACTGGGTCCTCAAAAGGCAGATAATCTAAGGAAAAAATGGGACAGTATAGAAAAAATATTGATATGAATAAAAAAGAACATTTGTTGTAGACTAGGCCTAATAAGATTCTTTTATTTAAAAAATCTCACATGTATTTTTAATCAACATTTGTAAGAACTTCGTTTGTAGTGTGTGAATGGTGTGTGTAAGGTGTATTTGTCTTGTATTAATTTTCGTGAATAATAATAATAATAAAAAAAAAAAAAAGATCATACAAAATTTAAAATACACACAATACAAATTGAAGGTTTAAAACTCTTCGCACCAGACCCATCTCAATTTGGGTACAATACTGTGGGGTTATACTGGTAGTTGTTGCATGCACATTAGAACATTTACATATTTCATTAGACAAGACATAAGACATTTTTCCTGCTTAATAGTGTGATCAACCCCTGCACACCGCTCTGTCTTTGATAGTATTCAGTATATCTGCCACTTTATAATTTTCCATTATCGCCTTTGCCTATCACTATACTTTCTCTCCTTCTCCCTTCCCCGATGTTACCACTTGATCTTTTTACTACTTGTACACGGTATATGTTCATCCAATTTAAACTATTACTTGCCTCGGTTAATTTACATTGTATTGCATTGTAACATCATACATACATGTATGACAGACTTGACATTTAATATGGTATGTACTGTTTTTGATTTTAATACGTGTACATGTAGTATATTCCAGCTGCAAGGTATGATTAGGTAAAATGGATTGCCTTTTAAAATCACACTTCATGTAATATGGGATATATGAAAAGATCAAATAATGTGCAGTCAGGTGTGTCAGTTCCAGTTTACCAATTACCATGTCTGAATCACTGGTTAGATACGTAATATTCAGTGATTGCATTGGGTAATGCTGTGACTAGTCCCATAGTGATCATGTAACATGGTTCTGCCGAACGCCTGCATAAATGATTTTCAATTTTTGCATATAAGTAGCCGGTAGTGCGGTGCGTGAACTGAGAGTCAAGGTGTGTAACAGCATTGATGTCCTGTACCCAAAATGAACATAAAGACATTGTCAGGAAGATGCTTGTGTTGCAAGGAACGGTCATACATTCTTACTAAAGTATACCCAGAATGCTGAACCTATATGTATGCAGAAGCAACGTTCAAGGCATTCATATCTTGCCACCAGAAAAAAAGGCCCACTTTTCTTAGAAATTAACAAAATGCTTGCCGTGCCTAGATACTGACATGAGCTCCTTTACGTTGCTAGTAACTATAACCAGTTAATGATTTTGAAAATATAGAGATCCAACTTAAACTTCTAGTGGGTATTTTACCAAACAATTTAATTAAGAACTGATGTGACAATGCTTCTGAAGGAATAATTAAAATTCATAATTTAAACATGGTTTGAATTTTTGTTTTCATTTATTAGGGAAAAAAACGATACATCTAGTGAAATGATTTCAAGAAATATTCCATATTGAATGTTAAGTCCGTACTACCGCGTATGTAACGTGTGTTTCATAAGAACAATTGTCGTTTTCAGGTGTTTTGTCCATAAATGTAAGGCAAACATTGGCTAAGACAAAGTCTCCATCTTGCATTCTATTCCAGATGAGGCAGTGGAGGATTTAGACGTGGCAAATACCATGGTTACAGCATCAGGTACAGGCATGAACCACGAGCGGGAAAATTACTTCCGCATGTGCATCTTGATTGTAGATTTTAGCCTGAAAATCTTGCAAGATGTTCTTTGTAAAGAACTTGAATCAGAGTATCCCTATTTATTTAAACCCAGCACGGGGTTGTTGCATAGGGTGCTTGATGATAAAGAAGTTAAGAAAAATCTAAACAAATTACCACCAAGAGTATTTTTTCAAGACCAACGAAACCAGTTGTATCCTGCTGGTAGTCCCTCCACATCAGTAACTGTGGGTGATTTAGATGTCACACTGACTGTGCTTTTGCTCAGAAACATCACACAGTTGAAGCATAGCCCACGACACGCTTGGGATAACCCTTCTGACATAGACACATCAAAAGCAGCCGCGATTGGGCGAATTAAGAAATATCGAAATAGTGTTTATGCTCATGCAAACAAGACGGCAATCACTGATAAAGATTTCAAGGAATATTTCCAGGGCCTTAAGTCCAATCTTCAGACTCTCTCTAGTAGGTTCACAGATACGGATTATGATGACATCCTATCTGAACCTCTTGATACTGCTTTACTTGAGAAATACCAGAAACTTTTGGAAGAATGGTGTGAATATGACCAAGATGTGAAAGATCTGCTGATGACAGTAAAATCTAGAGTGGAGGAACTTCCACAGCAGATGTGGGGAATGATGAACTATTTCTTTGAGAAATTCACACAGAAGTTAGAGGATCACTCTTTACGATTGTCAAAAGGGCACACGACAGAGGGTAAGTATAGTTTGCTTGAAGATGTTGTGTTATGTTACATAATGTTTATGTTTATTTTGGCAACTAAAAGTTAGATTTTACATGCAAGATATATAAGAATGATAAAAGCAACTAAACAGACATTATGACATCAAAACATAAAGGAAGAATACACTGATTTAAATATTAAATCTACATTTTGCCGTAAATGCCATACAGTAAAATGGCTACAAATAGCCTGGGCATAGTCAGTGGCGCCCTCTTCATCCCAATCTCAGTAAATCCATACGTAATTGCATGAACTTGTGCTTAACATTTTGTTTTGGGGATCAACTTATGTCCAACATTTTCCTGGATGTGAATGAGTTAGAAATAATGATACCTATACCCTATATTTAGCTGCAGCTTAAAACGATATGATAATCGTGTGTACGTGTACCATGATACAATTTCATAGACAAACATTGTAATATAATGCAGATAAAAAGAGTTCTGCTGTCTGACCTTGTCTCTTTCCTACGTTACCAGTTATGCATTCTTTCTCACCAGCACAAGTGCATTTAACAACATCATTGTCCGTTATGTTTTAATAGTAGGCGGACCGTTCACGACAGTGAATGATGTGCAATAAGCACCGAAGTCAATGCTGTGGATGTAAGAATTAATAAAATCCGCTCTTAGCTCATGCATTGGATAACACACATATTCAATATTACAAAACGTATGTCTCAGTCTTCTGCTTTTGCGACCTTAATATTTGACAAACTGGAATTATGCTGGTAAAAATACGCCTAAAACTTATGGTGACATTTCTTTTAAATCAGCAGATCCAAAGGAATGGAATTTGTTACCACTGGAAATCTGATCAATTGAGTCTACCAGGAAATTTTTGGCTAATCGACTTTGATATTGATTTTACAAATGTTATAGTAATTGCATTTTTGCACTGTAAGAAATAAGGCTGTTCTACTTTTAATTTATTTCTTTGTGCAAATAGGGCTGTTTTTTTAAACCTAGAATTGATTATTTTCTCTTAACAAGCATATTTTAGTTATTTACTGTAAGTGCTTTTATGTGAGAATCCGTATGTTTCTTCTAGAATTCTCTTAAAGTTTTTTGTCGTTAGCTCTGTAATTTTTTATTTACCTATTCCTAATAATTGATTTCTTAAGTAATTGTTTTATGTATATGTAAAGTCTTCTGAACATGTTTTAACGGATTTTAGACTAAAATAAATTTATTATTATTATTATTATTATTATTATTATTATTATTATTATTATTATTAATCATATAGAGTAAGTAATATGGATGAAGTTTCGTCACAAATCCCATAAGACCCAATGGTCACAATGAAAGGAGTAATAAACTAATCTAATGTAAAAAGTGATTATATCATTATTCTCTTTATTTTCTACATTGAAACTACGTATTTTTAAAATAATGATTTGTTACTCATTTGTTGCAACGGTAACTATGCAAGAGATATTTACAAACAGTCATTATTATTTATTCCTACTGAGCAAACAGTTTCGATTTATATTAGTAATTGCGGCCACGGAAGGCCAGCAGTTTTAAAAATGTCATACTGACCTGAAAATAGAATTTTACCTCAACTGAAAATATTATATGGTTTTGTCAAGTGATATTAGCTCTGTAGTTATGCATCGTTTTTTTGTTTTTTTTTTATTCATTTATTTTATTTTATTTATTTATTTTTTTTTTTGAAAACACCGCTATGACTTTAACATAATGTGATGTCCTAACTTCTATAAATTAATAAAGTTTAAATCAAGGTTGAACTTTAAATGGGACAATACGTGTTTAACTTAACGCAATATGCAATCTTAACTATGCGTCTCTGAATTTGCGCCGGTCTCTTGACTCTCCAAATTTTAATATTTCCAGCATGCTTATAGAGTAACCGAGCTAATATATTTAAGTAATTCAGCATATAAAAATATTGATAACATTAAATGACAGAGCTACATGTAATTAATTGCTTAACATTTTTGTTGTGAAAAATAAAAGCGACCACACGTTACATAAGCATGACCTCATAAAAATCTTTATGTCGGGCACGAATGTGTCAATGTTTTTTTTTTTTTTTTTTGCTGTAAAGTTGTGAATTGTGTTTTTACTTAAGCTGTAAAACGAGGATAACAGCGAACATCGTGTTTTTACCCAGCATACTGTGTTTTTCTGTTTCAGGTGATTCACTGCATATAACCAAGCAAGGTACCACCAGTCAGGTACGTATCTTCATGGGTATCGGGGCTATTCCCCCCGGACAATCACCCCCCCCCCGGACTATTCCCCC
>NW_019775589.1:30889-51347 GCF_001039355.2 Lingula anatina
CCCCGGACAGTACACCCCCCCCCCGGAGAATATATATTTTTATACAAATATAAAGTAAAATGTACAAAGTTTAAATCTTTTCATCCATTTTCTGAATATTTCTTAGTCTGATGATGCAACTCGAGGATAGATAATATCAATTTATTAAACAAATTATTTCCATGGAGTACAGTACATAACATTTTCGAGATAAAAGTACAGAATATTTTATTAAAATCTGATTAAATTATATCTCCAAGTTAAGGAGGGATAAACAGATGATCTCACTGATCCAGGTAACCCTTTGATGAATTAACTGTTACTTGTAATTGCTTATTATATTACTCCCCCTTGATTGAGTAAGTCTTGAATCAAGGTGCATCTCTGGGAGAGGTTGGGTTAACAGATTTTCTCGCTTATCCAGGTATCCCTTTGATTATTTGACACTTTTAATTGCTTGAACTCTCCCCACCACACTAAAAATATTCATAAAATATCTGTGTACCTGTTCACCTGTTTACCCCACCTTTACCTGAAGGATAGGTGGTTATACTTTGATTTAATAAAGCTTCCTGTACTTGTACTCAATGAAAAAGGAATTTGTTATAAAATAATTTGTTTCATGATGAAGTTGTATTATCACACTAAAATTATTAATAAAATTGATGAAATGTTTTAAACTTTACACTTTCTACTTTATATTTGTATATGAATATTTATTTTGGGGGGAATCGCCCGGGGGAGGGGGGTTGTCCTGGGGGATTGTCTGGGGGGAGGGGGGAATTGTCAGGGGGGAATAGTCCGGGGGGGATTGAACTTTACTTTGTAGTTAATCTTTTAATAGCCCTAACATTAAAATGTTACATGCAATTTTTGTTTTACTTTTTGGGAATTTGGATTTCCAATTTCCCTTTCATAGGGCGGGAATGCACACATTTAGTGTAAAAGTATCTAAATACATATGAAAACGTACATGTATCTCTAATGAACATCATTATCCGTGGACATCGTGGAGATTTATTTTCCTGTCTCTTAAAATATATATACCCCCTTTTAATGTTTAAGGTTTTAATGTTATAAGACTTGTACTCTGATATCTCAGTGTTTACTAACAACGTTTTTACCTCACAATTTCAGGCACCTGTAATGAGCCCAACACACAAAAACCTATTGGTAAAAATGGGTCCAATGCTGAAAGAAAATCTGCAAATTGAAGACATTATCCCAGACATGGTAAACATAGGGATCTTCAATGAACAAAATACAGAAAAGCTAAAGGCTTGCAAACCAGAGGGAGTTAAAGTCGATGAATTTCTGCGCATTATACAAAAATGTGGTCCTTATGCATTTGACAGCTTTATCGAGGTGTTGAGAAATCACAATTACAAAGAACTTGCCGATTCGTTAGACAAAAAAGCGACTGCTAGCAGTAGTAAAATCCAAATAGCAAATTTCTACATCGATCACATGAGTCATATACAGCGTCTTCCATGGGACCCCGACGACACAATGCACTTAGATGACGTCTATGTTAACCTGCAATGGGTGCAGGAGGAAAGAAAACCAGCAGGTACCATTTGTGGTCCAATCCAGAGCTATACATCATTATTAGATACCAAACAAGGGAAGACACCAAAGAGAATATTGGTCAGAGGAAAAGCAGGCATCGGCAAAACTACATTTACACAGAAGATGGCAACAGACTGGGCAAATGCTACACTGGGTTTAGGAGAACGCGATGAAGTCCTTTTAAAATATGAACATGTTTTAATAATAAATCTACGCAGCATTCAGCCTGGTCAAACACTGAAGGAAGCAATGGAAACGCAAATCACTTGTCCTGCGGAAAATAGGAAATCAGTGACAGATGAAGTCATGCAAGCTATAGACTACGACGCTGACCATGTTCTCTTGGTTTTCGATGGTTATGATGAATATGATATCAACACTTCCACAGAAATCACAGACATCATTTACAGAAGACGATACCAGAATGTGTGCACCGTCATCACAACACGGCCATGGAAGGCAGAAGATCTGATGAACAGACGAATAATGGACGGTGCGTATGAAATAACTGGGCTAACAGAGGACAACATAGCTGAATATGTTGCTAAATTCTTTAATGATAAACAGACATATGATAAGTACTTGGCAGTGCCGTCAGGTTGGCAATTCTATGATAAGCGTAGGGTTATACTGAGTTCAATAGGGAAGGGTCTCGTAGGCTACCTGCGTAAAAAAAAGCTTATGTCTTTGGTGAAGATCCCAATACTTCTCCTGTTCATTTGTCTTTTGTGGCAAGAAGATCAAGAAAGTGATGCCCAGACAGATTCACTCCCAGCTTCACATTCACTTCTATACAAGAAATTAATACAGTTGCTTTTAAGACGAAGATACGGCATCAGGACACAGGTTGAAATGGAACAGTCTGCATGCGTTAAAAATCTTGAAGAAAAAACATTTATCAGCCTTGGCAAGCTGGCTTACGATGGACTGGTGAAACCAGATGGGGGTCTCATATTTGATGAAAAGGACTTGCATACGATTCCAGATGTCAACGAATTGTACAGTTTAGGTCTACTTAGCAAGTGTAAGGTTCACAGTAACCTTGATGTTAAACACGAGGTAACTTTTCCACACAAAACCATCCAGGAGTTTTTTGCGGCAAAATACCTGGCGGGGACATTATACGAAAAGGTGAATAACATTTTCGATCAACTGTTGGAAAACTTAGACACCCCTGATAAACTCTTCGACATGGATTTTGTGCTGCGCTTTGTGTGTGGGTTATCTAGGAGTGCAACTGGCAAAGTGCTACATAGAGCTAAATCTCTTCAAGGCGGATTTCAGGAAGAAATATTTCTACCTTTTGTCTGGGACAGTCATTTTCTCAGGGATATCCAGTTGTGTAATGATCTCCTCCTAGAACACTGGTATGCCCACTGTCCCCAAGAAACAGTGCTGCCCCCTGAGCTTATCTCCTGGCACAGGGTACTTTGCATACCTGGATCATTTGATCACTCTGATCCCAGATTCCAGCAGGTTTTGTATGACAGTGTAGATAGTTTATTGTCCAGTCCTCGAATGTATTTTGGTATGCTCAAAGGTTTGATTGCTGTCAGTCATGACAGTTACAGGTTAGATACAAAACTACCAGACGATATACCTACCAGAAGACAAGTAATAGTGCACAAACTTTTATCTTTACTCAGAAAGTGTGACATGTTCGAGAAACTAGTAGCGGTACTTTGGATGGCTAGATCTTACAGATGTGATGATTACACATATACCTTAAATCATGTTTTATCAAAAGCTCCTAACCTTCAAATGCTTAAAATAGACTCAGATTGTAATGGAGCACTATCATCAATACTAAACTCTGGAAAACTGTTACATCTGTATGTCGGAGACATGAATGTTCAAGACTACCAGGTGATCCAACAGATGGGACACTTGAAGTCCATTAAGGTATATGGAATAAGAGACCCACATTTTCAACTGGGGGGAATACCTAATATCAGTCAACATTTGACTCACATAGGAATTATTTGTACCCCTCTTAGTGCCGTGGGTGTACAACTTCTTGTGATAAACCTTTACCATGTGCCAGGGCTGGAATATCTAGACCTGGTCCGTGTACTCAAGGGGAGATCCGAGTGTGGGTCTGGCAGGTGTAGATGTCCTAGGGGTGAAGATACAACAGACTATGACAGATGTCAGGATGTCTGTGAAGCCGTGCGTGAACTGAGCCAATGTGTGATGTACACCACTAAGCTGAAGTACTTTACATTCAGTATGAATTTCTTGGGTCGGTACCACGGTATCACCAGTCCACTGATAGCATTGGTACAATCTCTCAGTACAGTGTCAGAGCAGACTGGAATGGAGATTGACATGCATAGTAATGCCCTGGACAGAGTTGACTGCCTCAGTGAGCTGATAGAAGCCATTGTCAGCTCTTACCAGCATGTATCATCTTGGAATCTTTGGGCTAATAACCTTGAAAAGAGTCTCCCAAAGCCAGACGACAGTCTTAATTGTCAAATGCCACATATTTTTTTTTGAAGCATAAAGCTTCTAATTGGAAACCTGAACATACGTGTTAAGTCTCGTTCACATATGAAAAATGAAGTGTATTTCTAGATGTGACTGCTGTAGTACAGTTCTGATATTTGCATCACCGAGTAATGCTAAAGCATGCCTTGGTCTACCAGTGTTTCAGTATTCAATATTTATGCATCTTACCCAGACACTGATAGTGTACTCTTAATCAGCTATTACATTAGTGATAGATACAATACGAGTCGCCGAGCTGTACGTGAAATATTACGAGTGTATTGGCGAGCCGCAGGCGAGACAATACACGAGTAATTTTCACGTACAACTCGGCGACGAGTGTTGTATCTGGCTTAAACCACGGCCTCTGATTGGCTACTACACAAGTAGTGCAACAGACCGTGGAACGCACTCGTACATGACGTGCTTGTATGTCGAATACAGCACGGCCGAGTCTTTTGTTCTACGCGCTAGCCGTGGTTTAATACCTGTTACATTGTATCTTATTGTCAGCCTTCAACATCTACTGGTATAGTGCATTCCAAATCATTGTGTGAATATAAAACTTGATACAATTGTAAATAATTGTTACATTGTTTTTCCTGTTAATAACCATCTGTACAATATTACTATGGGTCATAACATGTTTATGATATATATTTTGACTCATTTATACAAGTATAGACATATAGCCTTATTTGGATATGAAATGGTGTTCTGATTGTAGTACTGTACATGTTTTTCATCTAATAATTTTTATTATTACACATATATTTACATTATACACACACGTGCAGTGGCTTAGTGTATGTGAAAATATTATGTACTTAAATGTATGTACAGGTATATCAATGCATAAGGTGGGTTTTTATTAACACATTAAATAGCTTACCGGGTAGTTGTCGACTTGACATACAGCAGTTCATGAAACTGTGAAAAATAAAGTGTAAATCTGTATATCACTTGCTTTTTGCACATTTAAAATAAAACGTCACGTGTTTGACATATTGCGTAGGTTCAGTATTTTGAAACTTTTCTTATAAATAGCTTTTAACACATATTAACACACATTTCTTGGAGAAAGTGTAGAATTAAAATTAAAGGGATAAAAACTCTTCGTATGATACCTTTATTTCACAATAAAAACATTGTTAACAACTCATAGAAATATAATATATTCTGTTAAACACAAAAACGGCAGTTATAGCTATTATTCTGATATCTGGGCTTGTCTTCAGATCACGTGACCTCCATTGATGGCTGTACTCAGTTATAATCTCTTAAGAGACTTTAACAAAAAATAACTTTTAAGAAAAAAACAGGGACTAACTTTGAATGTAAAAATGGATCCATCAACTATTGGTTAGTATGGAAAAATTGTCGTTTACTCCTGGAAAATTATTATTATTATTATTATTATTATTTTTTTTTTTTTTTTTTTTTTTTTTTTTTTTGCCAAAACGAAGATTTATTATCCCTTTAAGCGTTTTTATGAGATTTAATCTTCACATTATTCTAGTTGTTGCTTATACAGGTATTAAACTTGTAGGTAATGATATGTTTTTAGTTATTGTTGAAAATTGAAGTTTTGTGAGACAAAAATTCCAGTTGTGAAGATTAACATGAGAAGTCTTATAATGACTTCCTATATTTTTGTCATGAATGATCATAAAAGATCCCACGAGTTGTAATAGTGCTGTGAAGAAAAAATAAACTGACGACTGGTCAAAGTGGTGATTTAGACTATTCATGAAGTCCACGGTACAAAGTAATGCCGTCGAAATTCGAGGCCCCCACCCCCCAAAAAAAGCCCTTTAAAATCAAAATCCTGCAGCAAGCAATAAAGAAAGTCTGTTCAATTCAAGACAATCATATAAAAAACCATCTCATGAACATTATAAATGCAATGGAAAATCCGTAATATAGTTTTTCCACATACCACATTTTACTACAGTGCAACAACATTATTTATTATAACTGTGTCATACGCAAAATTGCCGTGGTCATTACGTAGATATCATATCTAGATCGTATGGTTAATACAAAATACATAAAAGTTAAACTATAAATCTTTACAGGTACCAGCCATGTGTATAGGTTATACTGCTACATTGACGTCTCTTCTCGGCATATATTTAAAACATACACTTGAGAATAAAATAAAAGTTTCCAACAAAATTTGTCAAATCCATGCTCGACCACATGCAATAATCCCATGGCCTTAAATTTTTATGAGGATTTTCTGTGGAAATTTGACGACGTCAAGTACACGTGAAACACAGACATGATGAAATGTTTGTACCCCATTACCCTTTAGTATAGTGATATTTAACTCAAAAATTATGTTTAACTTCTGATAAAAGAAACAAAACAAAGCACGATTTCATTGCTTTGGCGAAAAACTCTCATAATTCAAAACGTCAAAAACCATTTGTTTTTGCCACTGATGCTTCAGTTCCTGGACCATGGGAGGTGATGAGGGTGTCATCTTCTAACTGAAAATAAATATAAATAAATAAATAAATAAATAAATATCAGCAATTATGAGTTAGATGTTTTCGTTTACAATCACGACCACTTTACTAAGGGTGCATTCCCAGAGATTAAGATCGATCCAGAGATTTAGATTTAGATCGACCTAACTCCCTTGGGGGTCACGCTAAATTGCAGTCAGCCGAGGGCGCACCATGGTAAATATTACCCCCTTACAATTGTTGCTCTGTTTTTCTTTGCCCGTAGAGTAGCAGACGAGGACAAATTTATCATTTTTGTGATATCTTTCGTGGTTGGGGAGGAGAAGGGTCTGGTAGTAAAATATATTGTTCGTATTATAGTTTTCAGCGCCACATAGAGCATCTGAACTGTATCCTCTGCCTTGAGGAGGTCAAATTTGTTAGCATCTTCAGGTATTAAAAATTGCCCCGTTTTGCTGTTCTTTATATCTTTTTGGGTGGGGTTCAGAAGGATCTGGCAGTAAGATGTCGTTTATATGCTGGCTTTCACTGCTGTTTCCTCCCCAGAGAGGTGAAAACGTCTACACCCCGTACATATCAGAGGGTAACATTCCAGACATACTGTCACCCCCCCCCCCCCCCCCCAATCCACACACACAGAATTGTCAAATTGTTTACAATACCTTCTGAAGCAGGGGTAGTTCGGTTGTCAGTACAGCAAGTACTGCGTCGTGGACCGTAAGATAGATGGCGTCTCTGCCTTGGTCACCGAGGAATACATTCTTCTGGACTGTCTCAGTAAGCTCATCTAGAAGACAGACAGAAGACAGAAACAATCAGAATTTTCAATGTCAACTTACAACATTAATAATTAATATTGACAGTAATTTTCACCTTTGTATGAACCACTTTTTTATAAAAGCTGAGCTTACATTATAAGAACCAATAATCAGATCTTCAAATACTGTCATATTATTAGTAAGTTTTCTTGGAGAATCCAAGTCTCTAGAAAAATTAAATTAAAGATTAAACTTTAGATTAAAGAAAATAGATATACTGCTTTCTAAATTCTCTACTAGTTCGTGTTACACAGTACATCGCAGTGTTGTAACAAACCTCTGCAATGCGCAAAAACAACCTGGACTCCAATGTCTTTGTAATCACATACAATCTGAAATGAAATTAACAATAATTGAATCGTTTTAACTTTCCGCTTATTTTCTTATTTTAGCTAATTGATCCGTTTTATGATAGATTGAAAGGGTCAGTATGAACAATGTAACAATAAAAAACAATCGCACGAGTAAAACATGTAATTAAACACACTGTTAGGTATAGAAGTGAAATAATTATCATATACCGAGATGAAAGGACAGTATCATTTCCAGCATGATATGCAATTTTGTTTCAATCAAACCTGTCGTATTTATGAATGGACAGAGAGAGAAGCGAGAGAGAGAGAGAGAGGGGGAGAGAAAGGAGAGGGGAAGTGACTTTAACCTGTTTCAGAGCCTGGATACCAACAGCGTCTACAAAAGCCATGGCGGAACAGTCAACTATGATATGATGAATAGCGGGCTGAGGTGGAAGCTCTTCATTAACTTCTGAGGGTAATTTGTCATCAGGTTGGACGTCCTCTATGTGGAGGCTAAGTACTTCTTTGGACAGGCCTATCATACCTCTGTTACTTATACCGTTCACTTCTGTAGTCTTCTTTATTGTGGTAGGAATGCACTGAATGAATAACAACTCTTAGTAAAAAATTCTAAAGAGTTAATGCTGGTCTAATATATGTATTTGATGGATACGGTATGAACGTTTTTTTTTTTCTTTCCAGCACACACTACTAGTTGGTATCACATTTATTTTCCATTCAAAGCGTGGCATTACGGATCCGAATAGATGAGCGTTAATATCGTTGAAATAATAATAATAATAATAATAATAATAATAATAATAATGCTTAGTATAGCAAATTGCCAATTGCCAATTAATAGAGCTCCACAAAAGCCCGCCACCAAAAATCGACTTCGACCTTTCCGAAATTGTTTATGGAAACCAGTTATTTACTTTGTGTTACTTTGAGTGAATCCATTATGACCAACAAATTATAATATTTATCTCTTTGACGGAGTTAATAAATCATTGAATAAACGCCCATATTTATGTGAAATCTAACCTCTACTTTTTGTGTTTTCTTCTCTTCCTTCTCTCTCTCTTTCTCCAACGCTTCGCTTTTCTCTTTGCTCTTCATCTGTTTCGCTTTCAGGAGTGCCGGATCACAGTCAGTAGCTGCGTACAGCTTGCTCCGGAAGTGTTCAGCGTTGGCGTAATACAGAGATGATCCAAAGTGGAATATCTTGATACCTGGAATCTCCTCCACCTGGATATACATGTATATGACAAAATTCCTTCACCATCATGATCAGTATTATTATTTTTTTTTCAGAAGAAGAAGAAGCAATCTGTGTGATCTAAATACAACAGCAAACAAGTCAACATTCTCAGTCAATATAATAAAAACAAACATCCAAAGGTTCAATTTCGTCCTTTTTACATTTTGCATTACCCATACTTCAGGGCCGAAAGAAACAGCTTTTTTGTTCTGGGAAAAGGTCGATTTTGTTCATTGTATCTTCAATTGTGATAATAAAAACCGTAACTTTCTTTGCTTTAAGCAAACAGTAAATCAAAAGATTGAGCCCCCCCCCCCCCCCTCCGTCTAATGCCTCGTAGGCAACCACATGTGTCGTCTCTTAAAATATTTTTGTTATCATATACTGTATGTTGGTTCCGTTGGAATAACAGTTATATCAAAATCAAAATAATAAAACATACTCACCATATAAAAGGTTAGGAATAATAATTTAAAAAACTCTGTAATGAGGTGGGAAAATCTTTAGTGTATATAAAAAATCCAATAAATGGTGGATGCATAACCCATCAACATATGAACCTTAGCTACTGTTGTTATTTTAGTATAATTCAAAATAACGGTGTTTGTGGATTTTTGGGCTACTGTATATTTGAAACTGATAACTTTTAAAGCTTACTCACCGTCTTGTATATATTGCTGTCTCTGTATATATCCGAGTGGGGTACTCTCCCATACAAACACGTGTACGGCCTTATATAGAAGAAATAGGTGTGTTATAATATTATGGAGACAACTATATGTAGCGCACTTAAAGGAAAGACGATCTTATTTCTAATTGTCCAGATGGCAGATTCAAAACACTGGCTATGTAGGCTGCCAAGTGTTTGAAACCATTCCACAGTCACCATGCAAAATCAAAATTTTAATTATTTAAAAATTTCCATTTAATTTATTAAAATAAATTTACTTCCAGCATGAAATAGCGAAATTAAATCGTATATCGAAAGTTTTTCCCTTTTTGATAAATGTTAAAGAGATTTATGTACAAATGCACTGTGGGTTTATGAAAAAAATGCAAAGATAGCGATAATTAATGTAGGTGACAAAGTCAAAACGCTATTTAAATACACAGGCTGACACATGTATGGAATTTTATCGGCATATACCATAAAATATAATATAATAAATGCACTTGTAGCATGAAGTATTCAATACACACCATTTCATAATGGTAAAATATTAAATAGTACTACATAATACATTGATAGTGCTATACTGTCGAAAATATATTAGGCAGATGTGTTGAAAATACCATGGTCAGGTGATACAAAGTAAAGATGTCATACCACTGTGTCCTGAACACGACGGTGAGCAGGGAGAAACCAACTCCTATCATGAGGCCATACTTCAAGTCAAGGATAACTACCCCAAGGAAAGTAACGATCCAGACGGCCTTCGTGAAAAAAAAAAAAATATATATATATATATATATATATATATATATATATATATATATATATATATATTAGAAATGTACTTATGGTTTTCAAATAACGTGGAATGAAAAAAATCAACGTTTTTTAATTATTGTGTGGCACATAGCCACTAGGACTCGGTGTGTTAGGTGTTCAAGTATGAAATGGAATATATTATCAGGCGAGTGTGTTAGGTGTGACAATATGAATGCGTCAGCTTTCCTTATTGCTTACAAAATCAAATCTAGAAATCCCCCACAGTCTCTTGATGCTTTTGACCTGCAGGAACATGCCTTTCAGAGCCACCATGATGATGGAGGCAAGAACACACTGGAAGTAAAAAAATAAACATCGCTTTAATTAGAGTTACGAGAAAATGTATTACTTTAAAGGCAAAGAATGATGGATGAACGTCGGATGAGTGTGTGCTACTAAAAGAGCTACTAATTCAGAATTTCGAGTGTTTGTATGGTTAAATTACCATAAATTACCTTTGGAAGTGTTTCAAACAATGGTCCGGCGAACAAAATGATAATAAGGATGAAGACGCTAGATATTACACTTGCAACCTGAAAATAAAGTTTTGTGTGCATTTGTAAATTAGACAGTGTTTGGTATAAGGAAAACGAACATGATGATATTCAGAATCATTATTTATCCTTTATATGTTTACAATAGATCAATCCCTTAAAATTGTTAGAAAAAGCAAGATTAACCGAAGCAAGTCGAGATAACTGGCATCATTATTAATTAACTTTCAGAAAATATGTTTTCAAAATCCATTTTAATTGGATTAGTTCACCCTTATTATTATCAATTATTATAACCTTATTAATCTTTTACGACTTTCTACAGTTTTTTTATTTAGCGTTTTCTTAGTGCTGGTACTTTTTGTATTAGGAAAAAAGCATAAATGTTAATTTTTGTGATCATTATTTTATTTTACATCTGATGGCTTTATACATGATAATAATATACATGTCTATGGCAGATACAGAGCAAACAAAGTTAAGATTGCAATAAGGCATAAAAGTAAATAATAAAAGTAGCAGACAGACAGACAGACAGATAGGTCCTGTTTATCTAGAATTGAATTTGCGGGTTGAATAAATAAATCTCTATATAATGCTTGCGGGTATTGAATTGCTTTACCTGCGTCTTCCCACCTGTAGTCTCTTGCACACAAGACCTGCTCATGGCGGCGCCCGGAGACGAGCAGGTGAAGATGGCCCCAACAACATTCATCAGTCCGTAAGCAACTAATTCCTGAAGCAAAATGGCACAACTTTTCGAGGAATGTACCAAAAGGAACACTGGGACCAGAGTTCACGTAACTATCATAAAATAACTCAATCTTGAAAAATGCACGGTCTAGACTTTAAAAAAATATTGGTCTTCCTCAGTTAAAGACAAAACGGTATATGGCACCCTGGTACGAGTTTGAAAGAGAAACAGGATAACAGACAAGCTATAAATTAAGAAGAGACGTACCTGGTTGGCATCCACGATATAGCCATTTGATTTGGCAAACATCTTAGCTAGCGATATATTGATAGAGTAGGATACAATTGCTATGACAATGGATTCCAGAACGGCATCTCCGAAATACGTTAGAGGTGGTACTCTGGGCTGTGGAAGTCTGGAAGCATACACATACTGCATATCAGCACTACATTGGCCTCCATAAGTTAAGCTTGTAAGATAAGCAATACCTTAAATATTTAACTTTTTAATACCTTAGTCACTTTATTAAATTTCAGCTGGGCTGTGCGATTCTCTTTAATATCTCGTGAATAACGTATATATACAGTTGGATATTTATATCCAGAAAATACATAACACACATAATTTTAATCATGCGAATGGATTGATATAATTGACTCCAATTAAAATTGAAATCAGACATTTAACAGCACGGCAGTTATGAGGAGATTAAGATCGGTGGATGTGTTTTCCTGCGATACGTGCAGCAGTGTTTGTTCTAAAGCCGAAAATACACACAGTCCGTGGCTGTCATACTTACCCAGCAGAGAACTTCCCAACTACCACTACATCGTTAACCTCGTCTAATTTAGCCAGGTAACACACGGCGGTCGCCAAAATCACCTGCAATGGAAAATGTACGACAGCGTGCCAAACAGTTCGAACGAAGAAAATTAATTTTAAAAAACATCGCTGTTGTTGAATTGATTAACATACGGCATCAATATACGTGCGGGCAAGACATATTTGAAAATAAGACGTGTAATCGTCAAGTACAAGTACAATTAATCTTTATATAAAATATTACATCACATTTTACTTAAACTCACATCTATTACCTCCGCCAAGGAGGTTATGTTTTCACCCCTGTTTGTCTGTCTGTTTGTTTGTTTGTCATCAACATAACTCAAAAAGTTATGGGCCGATTTTGATGAAATTTTCAGGAACTGTCAGAAGTGGGCCGAGGAAGAGATGATTAGTTTTTGGTGGTGATCCGTATCAATGATCAATCAATGATCAATAATAATCAAAAATCGCTGCCTTGGCGGAGGTCTGCGCTCTCGGAGTGCTTTTCTAGTTTTAAAAGAAATCACTTCACGTTTGAAAAAGGACGTCTCCGTGTTTTAAGTCACTTAGGTAGTGTCTATCACTATATCACTTCCCCCACCCCCTTTTGGTCAAGGAAGACTTCCCTTGAGCTTTCTCTTCTACACTCTCTTCTTTCCGTTTACTTGCTACACTGTTATGTACACTGATCGTGGATTCAAGTAACAAAGATAATGGACGATGAACCCCTCATGAAATACCTACCACCAATAGTTCTATGGGGACTGGTACCTTCATTTTGGACTTAAATCTGGCGTTAATGCATTCTTTGACCAGAACTAGAGTAAGAATGCAAATGGATGACATGATCAAAGCCGTCAGGTTGGTCTGGGATACAGCAGGGAGAAATTTGCTGTAAAACTGGAAAAGAACGGAAATGTTTCTATGTGGAGATTTGTCAAGGTATCACTTGAGGAATGTACCGGTATAGCTGGTATATGTGCAAAACTGTTCGAATGCATTACTCATGTCAATAGAGATGTGCAATAATGCATTTACCCAATCCTGCAGGAAATTGCAATAATATAAAAATAAGTGTATATTGATATCAGCTGATATGAGTGCCATCCACAGGATTTTGCAAGCAATCTGTGAATAATGCCAGTATTTCATCTAGGTGTTGTGGAAAAGAAATTTAAAGAAAACAAATACTTTGTTGGTGCGATTATACATAAGTAGGTTTACCAATGTATGATATACCCTTTATCTTACGTTGATCAGTTTGAATGGACTTGGCTCAGTCTTAACACTGACTCCAAACACGTGTTTAATCTGTGAAGAAAACACGTGACAGGCGGCTCCTGTGGTGAATCCACTGACGAGGGGATCAGACAAGTAGTTGGTGATGAAACCAAGACGGAGTAAGCCCTTCAGCAACTGAAGCATAGAACTATACATATATGGTGACATTAAAAATATTAATCATATCTTAAAGGACAAAGGGCCAGAGTCAAAATACATTCTTGGTAATAGAAACAAACATGTACATCCTGGAAACGAAATCTTAATTTCATACCTGCCAAACGCCCACCAACAACATTAAAGCCACGACGACATTAATCTTATAATCAACACATTCCAAGTTGTCCGTGGTGTCCACATCACATACTATCCCGTTTCCAAGAGACGTGTTGTATATACCGTTGCTAGGCAACAAGCTAGACGGGCTCCACGCTGCGGTCTGTCTATCAACGTAAGAGCCGACGAGGAAACTAGACGTGGCTACAGACCCTACAAGAGAATACAACGGGTCTATAAACAAAGAAAAACGCCGCACTTGACAGCCAGAATAGCAGCATTTTATGTACATATAGACATAAGTTCATTGTTTTCTTAATTAAGAATTCTTGTTCTAAATTTAGTTCGCGTTTTTTATTTGTTATAGAGAACATTCAGGCCTTGTACACACAAAAAAATCTGCATGATACGCACTTGCTTTGGTTTTTAGGTAATGTGGAATTAATCGATATGTATGAGGTGTAGAGAGATGGCATTTTCTCTATATATTTTTTGGGAAAAGTTACTGTAAAACCATGTATTTCTTACTCCTCTTACATCCCAACTTTCTCCAAAATAGCAAGAACAAAAAATACGAAACACACTCAGATCATTGCTTTCCTTTAATCACCTCTCTTGTGACAACAAAACGCCATTATTCCTGAGATACGCATATATGGTCCGTATGGGGTTAACGCAAGGTTACTGTCTCACCTAACACAATGGTCACCTACCTATAGAAATGTGCCTAGATGTTCCAAAAAAGAAATAGACCAAGGTAGGGAAGAAGGCCGCATATAGACCATGGACTGGTGGAAGACCGCAAATCATGGCATAGGCCATACCTGGATAATAAAAACCTTTTAACAGTGATATGAAGTTGTTGTTTTTTTTATACGACGAACAATCCAGAAATCGGTGTGCCAGGAAGAGAAGTCCTAGGAATGGAAGTCCGGGCTTTCATACGATAAGTACAGGTTAGAGGTAGTTGGAGAGTTGGGGTTAGTATATAGGAAGATTGTACTGAGAAGCGGACTACGGTTCCAAGCGGACTTCCATTCCTTTTACACCGGCTTGAGACTTTCCAACACGTGATTTCCAAATACCCGCCATATGTGGTTGTGAACAATACCGTTCAAGGGTAGCTGATAGGGATATTAAAGAGGACTTATTGCATTGAATAAATAATGGTAAAAGAACTTAATTCATCAAAATATCCACAAAAGCCTGGGTTTCTTGAATATTAGCATCTGTGCAAACTGAAATGTCAAAATATTATTGCTTAAAATGGCGGAAAACACTTTGGATAGATACATGTACTTGAACATAATAATTTTTTATCTCACCTTGAGGTAAATTCATCACCCCCACTGTGAGCCCTGCCACTATATCTCCCACCAGCCACTGCGGATATCTATACTGGCGTAGAATTCCGACAAACGGAAACAGCCGAAGTAAAAACCGACAAAGACATCCCGAAGAGCATGCGCAGCGTTTACGCCAACTTCGATTCTCTTCATTTTTCTTTTCCTGAAGTACCTCGGAAGAATGCCTATGGAGAAGGTCAAAATTAGACTGCGAGTATATAGGTCGAAGCACCCTAACTTTTCTGACGTCAACAGCCCGGTTGTCTTTAGAAGTCGCATCTGGACAAGTGTCGGGATGGGGTGCCGTTGTCTCTGTTCGGGTCATGGTCCCACGAGAACGGAATCCCTCATCGTCTATAGCGAGGGTCATCTCTCTCTATTGTCTCGCTTCTGCAGTTGATATAAAAACATGAAAAATGAAAATGTTCTCTCAGATGAACTTAACGACCTCGTAGTTTCGAGATATTTCCCCACAGTCCTTATTTCAACTATTAAAACATATTTCTGCGCATGTGTATTTTCTTTTTCACTAACGCAAGTGGCGTACCACAGAAATCTTTCACCAGAAATTCACACATGTTTGGCTATGCTCTTTTCTTACCGGTGAGAATTTTTGAACAACAACTACCTTAGCAGGACGACTTGAGGTTTTAAACATTTATCCACCAACTATAATTTCATATATATATATATATATATATATATATATATATATATATATATATATATATATATATATATATATATATATGAGTATTTAAACCCCATTTCTCCTTACCGTTCAAGCATTTACTTGTCTTCGTTAGATTTTCTTTTATTTTGTGTGATCACCATTTCAGCACTACTGCTAACAGTGATCGTGGTGGCAGTGACTTCTTTATATTTCCCTTTAGCTGCTTATATCATTCATCTTGTTTACAAGTATGATAATTACTAGTATATAAACACCGGAATCACGACACGTACGTGTAATGATGCACAGCAGGAAAACTGGCCAGGTATAACAAAAACAAAGAAAAATTAATAATGTTCTGATTATTCATCGATGGCTAGTTAATTGATAGGTCATATGTTTTAAGTTTTATCATTGCTATTCTTCTTGATTATGAATTGTCGTCCTACTAGATTTTTTTTTTTTTTTTTTTTTTTTTTTTTTTTTTTGTGACATGTGCCCGGGTACAGATATATACTCTTGCCACAATAACAATAACAAAAATATCTTGTTCTTTTCTCTGTCCCTGGGGATACTTATGTCACAATAAAAAACAATATTTTATCCTTTTCTATGCCCATTAGGGATACTCTTGTCACAATAACAAAACAATATTTTATCCTTTTCTATGCCCGTGCTTAGACTTATGTCACAATAACAAAACAATATTTTATTACTTTCAATGCCCATGGGTATACTGTTGACAGAATAGAAAAACAATATTTTTATGTATTTTCAAATGTATTCTACTTTCGGATTATTATTATTATTATTATTATTATTATTATTATTATTATTATTTTGCGCTTTTATAAACCACTGAATTAGGTAATGATCTAAAACACGTTAAGACTCACTACTGGTACTTAGGTTTCAAATTATTAATCTTTCGATTGAAATATCTTTTAGAAACAAAGAAACATCCTCAAAGCACGCAACACTTAACTTCGTGTAACGAATTAGGATTACGAACCATTTTATTGGGGCTGTTTCCGATCTTTTATTTTTTTATCTTATATTTCCGCTTTTTTTCGAGTTTTTCCGCAACCACGTTTTCTTCCACGTGAGTAATACGTTTTCTTCCACGTTTTCTTCCACGTGAGTATTGCCTAGGCACACGCATGCTTCAAGATGAGAGTGATTTCTTTCATTAATGTTCGCGACAGTGTATGAACTCACTTATTTTAAATATCGACATTTAAATATTAAAATAAACGTCATTTAAAATACCAATAACATAACCACATCAAATATGAGAGATATATTGAAAAAATATTGAAGCGTACCAAGAATCTGACAGGATGAGTTACCTGTCGTAACCTGGCTTGGGGAGTGTGGCGGTGCGTAGTTTACAAGTTTAATTGTACCTTATGGTCAACTGCCGGGCATATTAGACTGGGTTCCAATACCTAGATCTATCTCACTATATTGCTTTCATCTTAGGCGGCTTAGATGTCTGTCACAATTACTGAAGCTGTTAGTGGGTAATTAATTATCGTTTAGCAGCTTCAGCAGGCGTGCCAGACATCTAAGCCGCTTAAGCTGAAAACAATTTAGCTACAAACCCCTCGGAGATGGATCGATCCTGTTAGATCGATCTAAATATGGGAACCCAGTCTTAACTGCATCAGCAATTAGTGAGCTTGTCAACTGATGATAGTTAATTTGGAAGACTGTCACCTTTCGATATGATCTAAACCACTCGAGGCGACCATAGCCTCATGACGTCTTTTGGCCTCAAATTTAGTAAGAAAGTCACGTAAGACCGTCGAAAGATTTATAATTTGAAACACAAGCCATCATCGTCGTCATTATCATTTATTAACGTGTCATGTGCACAGAACACCCAGCCCTTCAGGCTTAGAAGACACCTGTTAAATACAATTTTTCTGTCTTAGATCAAATATCTTAACAATAAATTTTGCAAATTGCATCATTTTTTCCATTACATCTTCCACAGAAATTTTATTTATATCATTTATTTGGATACATAATCTAAAACTTTACTCTCTATAAGCAGTGCACTGAAGTAAGAAATGACTCATTTTCTAATTCTTTTTTGCCTTGTTGGCACATTCTTTCATTAATAGGCGTGTTGTCCGGAACCGTGCAAATTTAGATACGTCGAAATCTTTACGTCTAAACGCTACAGAGGAAATCCACACTGACAAAAATGACCAGTTTCAATCGTTTAATGTGAACTCGTTGCCTGCTTAGGTACATTTTGATTCTCTATTCAATATTACACCCTTTAGTCTGTACTCCAGCCAATGGCTTCATGCACGTCCTTATCACTGGCTCCTTAATGCGACAGGTAAACAAGCCCTACTCAGCCTCTTCAAAATTGACATAATGTATTATAGAGAATACAATAAAAGTTATTACTTGAAATTACTGAGATCGTCTATGACTTATTAAATGTCTCCGACAGTGTGTTATTGTTACGTCCAATTTCCACATTTTAATCTAAAATGCCCATCCGAAACTGAGTTAATTTTTTTTCCTTTCTTGTTTAAATCTATGTTAAGATATTTTTCAGTTTTCACTTCTTTTTTAAATGTCATGTATGTTCGGAGATCAGGGAATTTCCAAATTTCTTTTTTTTTTTTCAATTAATTTGGACTTTTTCATAGAAGAGTTTTCCATGTATCCCATGTCAACAATTGATATTTTGAAAAAATGTATTTCCATATCACGGAATCTGAGAATCTCTCTAACCTCGGAGCACCAATTTTTCCCCAATTTATGATCTTCAAAAATTTGTTTGACAAGTCTTTCATTTTGGGTGAGTACCAAATTGTTCCAAAGACTGAGAATGTGCAGCCATCTGCTAAATTCAGTGATATCCAACCTGAGCCACCATACAGACTCACTTTTAGTGAAAATCAGTAAACTCCTAAACAGTATCTTAAGGCTTTAGAAATAAATTTTTCACAATTTTCATTTTCCGAAAACCCCCAAACCCTTCAACCCAAACTCTAAAATTGGAGTCACACAGCTGATAAATAATTTTTGGTATGTGTAGAATACCATTTGACTAACTTTTGCTTTTGCTTTAATTAAATCCAGTTCTCAAGTAGTACATTCAGATAAATATTTGGCAGTATACTGAAAATCTAAAAATTATTATACATAAACCCTAGCTATTTATACTTATCAACTTAATCTTTATGGTGACCTTCGAAATATACAAAAATATGCAGTACGTTCTTAATGTTTGGGCCTATAAAGTACACATCGGTTTCTTGTACTGCATCTTTACGTTTTTTTTCCTATTTTTATTTCCTTTTTTATAACCTTTGAAAAAATATTATAACTGTAGTATTCCCATTATTATCACTAAATTGTAATGAGCATGTTCCCCCCCCCCCCCCCCCCCCATTTTTTTATTAATTTTAATGTACCTGCTAGTTTGCCGGTGTTGGCGGCTTCAGCTTTCTCAGTCTGTGTATGGTGGAGCAGCGAGTCTTTCTCGGGCCAGCGTAGTTTCTTCGTTTAGAACGCTGTTGCTCGCTGATCGGGACGCAAAGACTGAATGGTGTTAAAGACCGTTGCGCTATAAACATGGGCCGTGGGTCAGGGAGCTGCTTGTGATTGGGTGGAGTTTGGACGAGTTAAACCATGTGTTCCCCAAAGGGTGAAGGGCGAGAATTAGACCGTTGTCTATTGGTTGATTAGTGAGCTCTACGTTAGAGGCGTGGAATTGCAGCGTTCGCATAAATGAAAAATGCGCATGACAGAAACCCTGCGCTGGAGGGGACATGGGATGATTGCTACGGAAAGAGAGGAAAGAGGAAAGAGAAGGGCGTGCCTTCAGCGTTTCTTTAAAACCTGTTTAAAACCTTTATTACATTTGTCACACGATGTCCGTACAGCCTTTATCCTACGCACATTCATGATTATATGTTTTTTTCTCCTTATCTTTGTGAACTAGTTTCATTTTATCTACCCTCCCGTCCGTCACTTACTTTAAGCCTCTCTTACAACCCGTCGTGCGTGCTTAGAGATCGTGCGTCCTCGGAGTTCTTGTCAGACGTAGCGTTGTCGCAGGATGAAAATTAAATCGCAGCGGACGAACTAGTAAGTACTTTATGAGTAGGTGTGTCGTGCTCTAAACGTGGGGCCCGCAATGGTCTGTACGCCTTTTTTGGAAGTAGGAAGAAGTAAGGAGCACGTACGATCTGTACTTGTGTCGCACACAGTGAGTGAGATAATCATACGCGTATTGCAAGTGAAGCGTACGTTTTCAGAAATCGTACTAACGGAGTAAGAGAAACGTACGAGAAACGTAATGAGCACGGAAGTGGAACGCACGGATAATCAAAATAATATAAAAGGGAGCACCGAGTCTCTTCATCATTCACTGTTTTGGCTTCCAAAATGGCACTTCCAAGAAGGATGCGCCATCGACTTCTACAGCTGCTAATGCTAGAGGAGGCCGAAGATCGTGA
>NW_019775589.1:51665-124063 GCF_001039355.2 Lingula anatina
CCCCCCCCATTTTTTTTATTAATTTTAATGTACCTGCTAGTTTGCCGGTGTTGGCGGCTTCAGCTTTCTCAGTCTGTGTATGGTGGAGCAGCGAGTCTTTCTCGGGCCAGCGTAGTTTCTTCGTTTAGAACGCTGTTGCTCGCTGATCGGGACGCAAAGACTGAATGGTGTTAAAGACCGTTGCGCTATAAACATGGGCCGTGGGTCAGGGAGCTGCTTGTGATTGGGTGGAGTTTGGACGAGTTAAACCATGTGTTCCCCAAAGGGTGAAGGGCGAGAATTAGACCGTTGTCTATTGGTTGATTAGTGAGCTCTACGTTAGAGGCGTGGAATTGCAGCGTTCGCATAAATGAAAAATGCGCATGACAGAAACCCTGCGCTGGAGGGGACATGGGATGATTGCTACGGAAAGAGAGGAAAGAGGAAAGAGAAGGGCGTGCCTTCAGCGTTTCTTTAAAACCTGTTTAAAACCTTTATTACATTTGTCACACGATGTCCGTACAGCCTTTATCCTACGCACATTCATGATTATATGTTTTTTTCTCCTTATCTTTGTGAACTAGTTTCATTTTATCTACCCTCCCGTCCGTCACTTACTTTAAGCCTCTCTTACAACCCGTCGTGCGTGCTTAGAGATCGTGCGTCCTCGGAGTTCTTGTCAGACGTAGCGTTGTCGCAGGATGAAAATTAAATCGCAGCGGACGAACTAGTAAGTACTTTATGAGTAGGTGTGTCGTGCTCTAAACGTGGGGCCCGCAATGGTCTGTACGCCTTTTTTGGAAGTAGGAAGAAGTAAGGAGCACGTACGATCTGTACTTGTGTCGCACACAGTGAGTGAGATAATCATACGCGTATTGCAAGTGAAGCGTACGTTTTCAGAAATCGTACTAACGGAGTAAGAGAAACGTACGAGAAACGTAATGAGCACGGAAGTGGAACGCACGGATAATCAAAATAATATAAAAGGGAGCACCGAGTCTCTTCATCATTCACTGTTTTGGCTTCCAAAATGGCACTTCCAAGAAGGATGCGCCATCGACTTCTACAGCTGCTAATGCTAGAGGAGGCCGAAGATCGTGAGGCAATGCTGGCAGTGGTTGCTCGGGATCGCCTGCACTTTTATCGTGCTGGGCACGTGCGTCGTCTTAGTGTGACGCACTTCACAAATATGGTAATAGTACTCGCCAAGCACTTTGGAAGTAAGATAAACGCACGGAGGAAGTGCGCTCACCCCCCTTTTTGTTAACACGTACATTGAAAGCAAGTTGAACGTACGAGTCTCTTGCGTGGTAAGTACGCCTTCGTGGTAAAATACCCCGGAATTTCTGCATGCTTTGCCTGCGTTACACGCACGCCTAGCGCACTTACTCAGTGTTTTTGTCTTGCGTGCTACGATCGTGCTCCAGGCGTTCTAATTGTCGCAGACAGGTCGTAGCGAAAAACTGGCCGGCCAGTTTTCGGGCTGCGGGCTTTGCGTCGTGTTTGCGTCCACCAAAAAAAGTACGTTCCACGTGCGTGAATCTTACGACTTGGCCAATTTTTGGCACGCAAACCGCTCGTAGAAGCACGCACGACCGGTTGTAAGAGTAGCTATAAGGAGCTCATTGAGAACAGCGGACTAACAGATCAGCGGATCCAATATGGCGACCCATTAAAAAGCTTGCCGCATAACTCCCGACTAGCTTCCCCGCGAGAATTACGCAACAAGCATTCAAATGGGTGGACCATATTTGATCTCCAAGAAGGTTGTTATGAATGCGCTTTAAAACAAAGAACTGGCAGAGTAAAAACCTATGGTGACAAGACTTTTATGGTATCGGCTCCAGTGGAATAGAACATACTGCCTCTCGAATAGTGACAAAACATGGTTTTAAAAAAGAACTCCAAACATTTATTTTAAACTTAAAGGAACTTTACAAATGAAATCGTGTGAGGTGTTAACAATTCATTTCATTTTTAATTTACTTTTTTATTTAATTTCTTAACTATGGTTTTACATGTACTTTCGAAGAAACTTTATAGGTGAAATTGTTTAAGTGTAAAACGTTTAATGTAATTTGAAGTGCACTCTTTAATTTGATGTCTTATCGATGGTTTTACAGCGTGTTTCTTATACTAAAACATTTAAGCATTTTATCATTGTAAAGTCTACTGAACTTGTAAGGAATTCAGTCTTTAAATAAATTGTATTATCATTATTATCATTATTATCATTATTACATTTTTATTGTGGCTATATTTATAAAATAGACCACTATATAATTATAAAAATTTGCGCAACATAACAATGAAAATAAAGTAATTCACGAAAGCGTCCCCTTTAACATTTGTAAGGCAGAGTCACCATTTTGGAATTTGAGAGTACTGGTGAGGCAGTTTTCCTGGATTGCTGCTGGCGACTTCTACATCTGAATCGAGAAGAAAACATCTACATGTAATCGGTGATATTTTCACACCTGACGAAAACAATTTTAAATGCACATAATCATCGACGAAAGGGGGTCTACATGTCGCCGTCATGTAGTAAAATAACACTTAAATGTTTAAATTTTCTCTGCAGACCTTTGTCCTTTTGTTATTAGTGCGAGTAAATTCAGTCCTGAAATGCATTTGCATATATTAATGGATATCACGTGAAATATATATATATATATATATATATATATATATATATATATATATATATATATATATATATATGTGATGTTATCACCCCCCAAAAAGTAACCTATTTACATCATATGTATATTTATATTCAGAACTTTTTGCCATGAGATAAAACTTACCCGCGTATCTTCCATATCGTTTGTGCTTTCCTCTGCCATTTCAATTTCTGGAGAGTGGGAGGTGATGAGGGTGTCATCTTCTAACTGTGAAGAAATGGAAACTTCATCAACATCAACTGCAGTTGCCATGAAAAACTGCTAAAATGCTCCAAATCACATACTTATCCCCAGAAAAAATTCTGTGGACGATAGAACGAATACAGAACGATAATTCGTGCATGTTACAATATTTACATGTGTAACTTTACTAAAAATACGAGAAAAAAAAGAACATGGCTTATGGTTCTGTTGCAAGTACCTTTTTGTGCTGATTATAGCATAGCGTGCCAGCTGCACAACTGGCAGTAAGGTTAACAATCGAAAATGATAACTTGTCAAAACTGTAATTATGCGCACCATTTGTTATCATTTACAATATAACCGAGAAAACCGTTCTTTCACCTTCTTAAGTAGGTCAAGGTCATCCGCCAGTGCCATCAGGACAGCGTCGTGTACCATGAGACATACGACGTCTCTGCCGTGGTCCTCTATGAAACCGTTCTTGTGGAGCATGTCTGAGAGCTGGGCTGATTAATATTAATAACATATCAATAAAGTTTACCTAGAAACGTTATCACTAGGGGGCCTATTTCACAAATCTTCTGTGTATATATACTAATAAACAAAAGTCCAAGTCGTCTTATTTTACCAGAGATACGCAAAGATACTTAATATCACTAAAATAAAAAAAGACCATGGCTTATATTCTTAGCAAGGGAAAGCGTCTGCAATTTAATATTTTGGATGCAGCAAATAATGTTGATGTTTTTAAAGTGATAATAACTCTTCGTTTCGGCCAAAAAATGAATTTTCCTGGAGTAAACAACAATTTTCCCATACTTACCAATGGTTAATGAATCCATTTTTACATTCAAATTTAGTCCCTGGTTTTTTTCTAAAAAGTTTGTTTTTTTGTTAAAATCTCTTAAGAGATTTTAACAGAGTATAGCCATCAATGGAGGTCACGTGGTCTAAAGACAAGCTCAGATATCAGAATAATAGCTATAACAGCCGTTTTTGTGGGAAAACAGAATATTTTATATTTTTATGAGTCATTCACAATGTTTTTATTGTGAAATACAGATTTCATACGAAGAGTTATTATCCCTTTAAATTTGATCATCTCATAAAATTTGGGTAACAAAATATGATAAAAAAACGCTGACCTACTTCAGACAATTAGAACGCAGAATTCGAAACAAAAATGTATAAAAACAGCATCAGTAGAGTTGACCGTAACTTCAGTCTTTTATTAGAAAAGCTGGTTATAGGTACTAAAATTTCTTATTCAATTTTCTGCAACGAACGTGATTTTATTTTCTCTGTTTAACCTACCTCTGCAATGTGCCAAAACAACCTGAATGTTGACTTCTTTGTATTCTGATAAAACCTTAAATGAGAAAAATAAGGTACATTACTTTAAAGCTTCAAGACAAAACAAGTAGATTGGAGTGATAAGTTTGACGATGAAACCACAAACTGCAATACAGGAAAACCATACTGGAACATATAACTTAGAGTCAACGAACTAAATCTATAATGGATTTTCGACGAGCAAAATATACTCATTGACCTTAACACTAGGCCTTCATGTATTATAAACGAATTATTTGATTTGATATCATTTGAGAGGGAGAGAGAGAGTGAGCAATCATTTTACCTGTTTCAGCACCTTAATACCAACAGCGTCAATAAAGGTAATGGCGGAGCAGTCAATTATGATATGGTGGATGTCTGGCTGTGGTGGAGGCTCTCCGTGGACCACGCCCTCGGTAGCCACCTTGTCGTCTGGGCGGATATCTTCTATTTCCAAGGTAAGAACTTCTTTGGACTGGCCAATCATGGCGCCGTTACTTACTCCGCCTCCTGTTCTTTTCTTCATTATGATAAGAAAGTAATTGTTCGGAATTTGATCTGAGATTGTACAATGCGAGCTATGGATGGAATAACATATACTTTATACCTTACCGGTAATGCCCAAGTAATATAAATTGGCATAAAAACGGATTAAAAGGAGTAAGGTCAAAGGTTAGTGGTATTCTTGGTACACACGCTACAATTTACTTCCTACAATTAACCAGACAGTATGTGAAAACTTTCTTAATATTTTTGTTTATTATCATTATCTATCCATTCAAAAATACCAACCTATGATTTGAACGCTACAAAGTCATCATAAGACTAAATTAAGATTTCAAATCCTAAAGTATACGTATTTTTCCAATATAAACAACGCCATTGTGTACTTGTGAAATATTCATTCAACTCGTACCTCTGCTTTTTGTCGTTTCTTCTCTTCCTTCTGCCTTTCTTTCTCCAACGCCTCTCTTTTCTCTTTGCTCTTCATCTGTTTCGCTTTCAGGAGTCCCGGATCACAGCCAGTAGCTGCGTACAGCTTGCTCCGAAAGTGTTCAGCGTTGGCGTAATACAAAGAAGATTCAAAGTGGAATATCTTGATACCTGGAATCTCTTCCACCTGGATATATAAATTTATGAAACACCCGTCAACGAAATCAACAGAAATTTTGCTCGGCAAAATAGAGGACTCATTTTTTAAAATTACTTCTTGCTGTTGTTTTCAATTCGTGGTTGTTAAACGTTCTCTGTTGTCATTTGGTATACATTGTGTACCTCCATGACACTTTGATAGGTGCCATTCTGTATACAGTAGCATATAAGAGTGCTTTCTATGGACACAAATAACATGAATGGTGAAATTCAAATATTAAAAGTGCAGGTATCTGATACGAATATGATGTAAGTATAATTACCGCCTTGTATATATTGCTGTCTCTGTATATGTCCGAATGGGGTACTCTCCCATACAAACACGTGTACGGCCTAATGAGAGAGAGAACAATAAGAAACAGCGCATTAAATCATACCGGACTCATATAAGTTACATATTAGAAAACCATATCGGGCGTTAAACCGATCTAGGTAACATACCATTTGGGTATAGTCGTGAAACACCTTAATACTAAGTTGTAATTTTATATGAGTTACAGAATCTGATTCCATAAATTAAGAAGCCATACCACTGTGTCCTGAACACGACGGTGAGCAGGGAGAAACCAACTCCTATCATGAGTCCATAGTCCACGTTGAGGATAACCACTCCGAGGAAAGTAACAATCCAGATGGCCTTAATATTTAGATAAGATAGATATTACAAATGTGCGTTTGATTATCTAACATTCTGGAACCGAAAAGTATTTATTTAAGTTTTAAAACTTTCATCAAAAGTTTTTTTACATTGATTCCCATGTACGAACCGTTTTTCCATGTGTTCTACATGTATGTTAAATAAAACGTGCAGTAAAAAAGGACCGTGTGTTTATCGCTTCCGTCATTTCGACTACTGTTATTCATTGGTGGGTCACGGATTATGGTAATTGGTGTGTATGTGGGTCTGTTGTGTTAGGTGTGACACTGCGCTGTGTTAGGTGTGACATTATGCGCTGTGTTAGGTGTGACATGATTCATCATGAATGGCATCACAATGGTAAAGGTAATAAAGTCAGATTCCTTACAAAATCAAACTTTGAAATCCTCCACAGCCTCTTCAGGTCTTTTACTTGCAGGAACATGCCTTTCAGAGCTACGATGATGATGGAGGCAAGAACACACTGGAATATATAATATGAAATAACATGAATAATAATTCTTATTACAAAAGCAGTACAAAATGTTTGCAAGAACATGAGGGTTTCATGGCAATCGTTTGGATACAAAACGTCTTTCTTTTCAGTTTTTGATTTTTTAGAAAAACATATTCCTACCCTTGGCAGTGTTTTGAACAGTGGTCCAGCAGCCAGTATGACAATCAGGATAAAACCGCTGGCTATGATGCTCGCCACCTAAAATATGGATATTAACACAAATGTGAAGAATACATGAGAGATAATTTATAACAATTTGGTTTAAAAATATACCAGCACACACAATTTGGCAGATGTATCATTAAACACTATTTTTAACGTCCCCAAAAGACCTATGTCTTTGAAACTCATGGAGGGTCGTCCTATAAGGATTTTGTAAAGTGCAAGAATAGAATTTTAGAAATAACACTTATCAGGGGATGATTTGTAGAATTACCGAAATTAGATTTTATTTACAACCGACGTGGCTTTTACCTGTGTCTTGCCCCCCGCCGACTCCTGCACGCAGCTTCTTGACATGGAGGCCCCAGAGGCGAAGGCAGTAAAGAACCCGCCCACCACATTGCTCAGACCATAGGCAACAAGTTCCTGAAATGAACAGNCAACAGCACATCATTTTTAAACTATTCAGAATGCAGAGATATTAAGATGAAATCAAAGGTTTGCTGAAGGTCGAACATCCTCGGAGAGTGACAGACACATTAAAAATGACTCACAAGTGGATTCCAACCAGATTTGTTCGGATCAATGAAAATATTACCTTTGGGTTCAGAGATATTAAATTTAATGCTTGACATAGAATATCCTTTAAATCTTAACACTCGTTTGTTGGGAGAAGGGACCCAAGATGTGTACCTGGTTAGCGTCTATAGTATAACCATGGGGCTTGGCCAGTATCTTCGCCATAGACAAGTTGATGCTGAAGGCAACGATTGCCACGACGAGCGAGTCAAGGACAACTTCTCCGAAATATTTAGCCGGTGGGATACTAGGGTGCGGAATACTGAAGACAGATTTTGTAGCAAGATGCCCAGTCGTTATATGGTAGAAAAAAGGTTAAACACGCCAAAGCGTCATATAATACACAATATTGAAGAAATATGATTGATTAACATAAGGAATTATGTACATTAACATAAGGAATTACTGGAAAGATCATTCCCTGTAGTGCGAAGACCTATTTCGAAAAGTCTAAGAAAGCGATTAGCGATACTTAAACACCCCCCCCCACACACACACACACAAACACACATGTGAGCGCACGCGCGCATGCACACACAAACAAAAGGCGCGCGAACCCAAACACGCACAAAATGTCTTAGGTCTTACCCTGTTGGAATATCACCAACCACAACCAAGTCGTAAACCTCGTCCAGTTTGACAAAGTAACACACTAAAGTGCCACCTATTACCTTATATGGAAATTAAACCAAGATGTTTGTTAAAAATATATACTAACAAAAAGTCAAAGATAAATGCATAAATGACACCATATTGTTATTATTGCGATAAAAGGCTTGCAAAGGCTCAGTCTTAACATATTTAATAAAATATATCAAAATACATATATCAGCCCATTCAAATAAAATTCTGCGTTGTATGTATTTATAAGGGAACATATTTTTGTGAAGTCAGAGATACACGTGTAAATCTGAATTGGAAATCTTGGTTTGCTTTTCTGATAAACCCCAAGAAAAAAAAATTAGCATTATTTAGTCAAAATATTTCGACGGGTCGTTTTTAAAGAAAATGGATGGTACCTACCACCAGTAGCTCTGCAGGAATTGGTACCTTCATTTTGGACTTAAATCTAGCGTTGATACACTCTTTAATAAGAACCAGAGTAAGAATACATATGGCTGACATGATCAGAGCCGTCAAATTGGTCTGGGGTAGAGCAGGGAAAAACTGGATGTAAAACTGAAACATAACGTATATTGTCGTGAAAAACAATCCGTGTTATAAAACCTATTGTATACGAAGCTCTTTATCCAAGGATTGGTCTATATTAATATTAATATTAATGGTTATTATACGTAAAAAACTTATATAATGAGCAATGGTTTTGGTACATGTATTTATGCTGAAATCAAGGGACTGAAATTCTATTAGTATAAGAAATCAACGGATCTTGACATTAAGTTTCACAAGGATTTTGAATCACAACTCGCAAAAAAATACTATGAGAATTAAAGGTGCACACCACGCAATATAATTTTACTTAACTTACGCTAATCAGTTTGAATGGACTTGGCACAGTCTTAACACTGACTCCAAAAACGTGTTTAATCTGTGAAGAAAACACGTGACAGGCGGCTCCAGTGGTGAATCCACTGACGAGGGGATCAGACAAGTAGTTGGTGATGAAACCAAGGCGGAGTATGCCCTGCAGCAACTGGAAGATACATAATTTTTTAACGAAGGCAAGCCGATGATGAAGGATATTGGTGGTTTACTGGCCACAAAGCTAAGACAGATTTTTTTCTTTACACTTAGGGCCTAGTTTCACAAAAGGTCTTTTAAGGCCGAAAAGTGTTTCTGGTCAGTCGAAACTGCATGCAAAAATCGGATACCGAACTACAAAAAGTCGACTTTGTTATATTAATCAGAAATATATTTAAAATGACAGACCCATAATATTGTTACTTTGGACATACCTAAATGTATGCCGGCTATCAATGAGGGTACAAACCACCGTCAGAACAACCACAATTTGCTGAGGATGCTTCAGTCAATAGACTACAAAAAACAAATTAAGTAACTTTTTTTATAAAACCCCCCTCTTTGTCGGCTAAATTCAATGTTCGATCGAGAGAAAACAACACATATTTTAACTGAAAACCATACCTGCCAACAGCCCGCTAACAGCGTCAGAGCCACGACGAGGTTAATCTTAAAGTCTACACACTCCTGGTAGTCGGTGGTGTCAACGTTACACGTCATCTCGTTCTCCAGTGACGTATTATCGGTACTGTTGTTAAGCAACGGGGTGGACGGGGTCCAGTTTGCCGTCTGCTTGTCAACAAAAGAGCCAACGAGAAGACTTGCCACAGCAGCAGATGCTGGCAAAAGAAAGTAACGCGTCAGCGAGATGACTTGATTCCTTCCTTTGTAAAGGGTTACGACTAAACTCATGTGTACCAAAAAAGGTGAAAAAAACCATTTGTTTTCTAATGGTACACAATCACAGTAATATATCCAAAGTTATTTGTGTTTATTGTTTAGTCAAAATTCATGCTTCAGTGTCATACGCTATATGATCTGAGAGTGATTGTGTTTCTGGATATGTAAGATCCAGCTGAACGCAATGACTCCTGTCTCACCTAACACAGTGCGTGCTTCACATACCTATAGAAATGTGTCTGGATGATCCGAAAAAAAAATAGACCAACGGAGGGAAGAACGATGCATATAAACCATGAATCGATGGAAGACCACTCACCAATGCATATGCCATACCTGAAAAAAATACCTTTAGCGGCTGTACAGGCTGTAGCTAATATATAAATTTTAGACGATTTAAAATTAAAGATCGACCTCTGTGATAATTCATCCACATGATCTTAGAATATCCATTTTGACATGAATTACAGCGTCAATTAATAGTTCTTTAAAGAGAGCTTTGCTCATCATAATTTCAAATGTCTAAAGATGTAAATATGATTTTGATACTTATATTATTACTGACATTCTGCATATAAAAATGGTTTGACTTCGATTGGAAATGGGGGGGTTTACACCTAAAACATTCAATAGTACTTTGGGGCAGTTTTAAAATGAAAGCTTGAAGTAGTATTTGACCCTACCTTGGGGTAGATTCATTATCCCCACAGTTATCCCCGCCACAATATCAGATATCAGCCACAGCGGGAATTTATACTGGCGCATAATACCAACAAACGGAAACAGTTGCAGTAGAAACGCTTTGAAGCATTCAGAAGAACACGCACAGCGTTTTCGCCACGTGTGATGAACGTGGTCTTTAACTGTTTTTTCCTCTGGCATGGTATGCTCATATAATGTATCAAAAGCCGACTGGGAGTACACCGGTCGAAGTACCCGAATTGTCCTGACATCTTCCGATCCATTTTTTGTGGAGGGCGCTTGTGTATTAGATCCTTCTGCACCGGAAGTGGAATCTGTTGTTCCCGTTTGGGAAAACGATGCACGATGCCGTAGCCCCCCGTTTGGTTCCTCCGTGGACCCATGCGTGTCTGTGGTTTCATTCATCTTGTCAATTACCTAACGCCTGCAATAAACATTAAAATATTTCACGACCAAAGTTAGCAGATAAATTAAGGCATTAAACATTTTTAAGGACAAGCACACGATGTGCTCTTTCAATATTTTTTTTGTTTCTACAGCATAGGCCTATAAATGCGCTCTTCTAATGATGAGAAGATTAACAATTTGATCTCGACTGAAATATTATTTATTGCTTCGGTTGATAAAAGCATTTTGTATAATTGGAATATATAAAGGACGATGTCACGTGTAAATCTTCGTGACTGTCAACCTTGCACTGTTGCTTATATATGATATCCCTTTTTGTTTCGCAAATACGTGCACCGACGCGTGCCTCGTGTACATCAAAGACTTTCTGCAGTAGCCAACTGGGTAATAAATTCATTTCTAAAATGAAGTGATAAACTTCGCGCTGGTGACAACAGAAATGTTCAAAGAATTTGGGCTCATTCCCAATGGAAATGTCGTTCTATGTACGGGGACTCTCGCTGAATGCAGTCAGTTTAACAGACTGACATGCCTACTCTTGTTTCCTACACACTCGTATAATTACCAACTTCTCTGTATTCTACTCAATGTTAGAGAGGCGTGTCAATCTGTTAATCTGATTGTGTTCAGCGAGATTCCCCGTGGAGTTGGGTCGATCTAAGTAGAACGATAGTTTCATTGAGAATGAACCCTTAGTAAATAAGTGTGAATATATATATAGAGAGAGAGCATATTGTTGCGGCCTTAAGGGTATCTCCACACTGAACAAGTGGGATGTTCTGACCTATCTACATATTACGTGAACGTCTTACGGCGTTAACAAGTATTTGATAATATCCTTTTATCACATAACCTAAGGCGGATAGCACATGGTTAATATACTTGTTGCCTGTTGGTCAAAATCCGACAACATCTGACCTCATGGCAAATGACTAATTTTTCATTTTTTTTTAATTTCGTATCCCTTCAATTGAAAACTTACGTATCTTACTTTATTATATATATGTTTCTTACCTTATATTTAAAAGTGCACATATGACGAACTTTTCAAAAAGTCTACCCAGCGATGCCTGCTCAGGCCGAGTGTACCAGTTATACAACTGGCCTGTCTGGCTTATTGCCTTTTTTAATTCGTGTCAGTATGCAGTTATCTGATTACTGTAGGAAAGTCGTAGATTAAAAATAATGACACAGGAGTCTCCGTACGTACCATCTGCTCCGTCAAGTGAATCACCTGTGTCCATCTGACTGGTCACACTAGACGGAGCAGGGTATTTTATTGTAGATAAAACGCGTAAAATGGACCTACATGTATCTTCATCTTTGAAATGTTGGCGAGTACACTACAAGCAAAGATGAGGGTAGTGCTCTGATGAGCATGGACTGGTGGTCTAAATTAAAGATACATATCACGTCAACTTTTTGCCACACAAGCCAACCAAAGGCTGATCGAGTGATCTATTCAGTTTATCCCTTGGCATGTCAAATTTATTCGAGTCGTTTAAGAAACTAGTAGAAGTGGTTTATATGTGTTACTGGGAATCCACGCTCTACCGATGCTCGGTTCGTATGTACCTTTAAGGGTTCAGCACCGCCGGGGGTTTCCAAACGGTTTTCCCTGCATCTGCATTATTACAATGGAGGGCAATTTCCCAGGCACATCTTATGGTCCGGCTGTAGACGACCTGACCTCCCCGAGGAGAAAACAGTTCAGCTGCATTATTAACCAATATAATTCGTCTTGAAAACTTGCATACGAACAATACCCTTCACTGCCAGACCACGGGAACTTCACTCCTGCTGGGGCTCTGAAGCTCTGAGTGTCACGCGCAGAGACAGCAAGTAACCTGAATGGGGGGCTAGTACCTGTACGTGTGTCCTCGAATGGAGTCAAACCCTCACCACAAGACCACCCGTTAGCTATTCTAATATATACATTACAATGCCGTAACGATGTAACCGGTAAAGCCAACTGTTAAGAATTAACACAAGCAAATTTTGGGCCCCATTCAGAATAGATGATCCGAGTACTAACTGATCTGCCGACTAAATGTAGCCGACCACATTTCAAAAGAGATGCCACTGATTTTCGATGATCTTCCCGCCTCCACACGCGCCGTCGCTGCTGGAGCCTAGCAATTAAAACTCGGAGTCGAGATTTGATCCATTTAATGGCGCGTGCGGAGGCGGGAGATTATTAGGAATCAGCGACATCTCTTTTGAAGTGTTGTCGGCCATATTTAGTCTGCGGATCAGTTAGTACTCGGATCATCTATTTTGAATGGGTCCTTGGACAGCATTTCTTGGGCTTTACTTTATGACTTATTTGATAACCTCCGCCTGTGTTTATTGATAACGTTTACACATGGGACGATTTGATGCAGGGCAGTTACTGGATCTGATTACGTGATAGTTTTATCAAACAATATATGCCAGCAAATGGATGGTTGAGATTCGGTCCGATATTTGCAAAGTTAAGGCTTTTTTTTTTTTTTTTTTTTGCGATCGGGGATCAGCTGAGTGTTTACTTTATTTTAACAATCTCCTTATCTAACAGCGGGTACAGCTCATTGTTATTCGTGTACCGTGAGGGAAATGTTCTGAGACCTGGCCAGAATCTCAAGACACCCTGCTACTTTTACCTTGCTTTATGGTTTTTAATCGTGACATAAAAACAGGAGGAGTATGGTTTTGTGGAAGACAAATCACAACAGAGTGGACATCAATATCGTACTGGATTTAATACACCTGTTGTCAAAAATTTCAGCAGTAACGAGAGGGGTGCATTATTAGCCATAGCCCTACCCTCACTCCCTTCAAAAATGGGGCTATGACAATATGTGATGGCCAACATTAAATCAATATCTCAGTATTTGCGGAATTTTAGATACAGGGTTTTTCAAAAAGCTGTTTCCATTTCTGAAGAAAAACAATTTTTTGTGTGGTCTAATTTTTTCCTCGAATAATACCCTTTTGCGAGAACACCTCAATAGTTTTAGTGTGCTCGATCAAAGCTCCTCGGTTATTTGAAGGGGCTGCCATAGCATAGGAGCCCACGAATTATCCATGTGTTTTGGTACTGTATGTTGACTGTATGTCGTACGTTTAGTTCTAGGTCGAGAGATCCTAACTTTTAGATATCGTTTCCTTATAATTCTAGTTCAAACATATTTATAAACACTGTGTCCTGTACATATATTGGACCGTCAGCTCACGGGAAAGGAAGTATGTTAACAGAGGTTCATAATAATGTTCTTTCTACAAAACGATTCATTTGCCAAGCACGACTGTATTTCTACACTTTTCAAGTCTATCAGTTCTCTCTCCTTTCCCCTTGCCAGCTCCCGTCCCTCTCTGACAATTATTTGTTTTACACTCCTAGCTCTACCCTCACCTATTTATGCCAGGTTTATGACATAAGTGAGTCTGTCGCTAGGACAATAAATTACCAAAAACAAGTTATGTAACCCAACAAACTTGCAGATAAACGCGTAGACCTACCGTTACGCTGCCTCCTAGTCGCACGCAAATTACGCCGGTTTCTTCCACAAAATGATGTGGCCAAAGAAATAATCCTTTAATTAATGCTTTAGGAAGTTAACGCCGTGTTACTTACAGAACAGCCAAGACAGTATGGTCTACAAATACTGTACACTCATTAAGTGGATCGTGAACTGTATCACAAGTGCAATACACGCACTCCAAAAGGGGGACGGCGCGTGACGTCAAATTAAACTATATATTCTGCTATATATTGGCTAACAAAAAAAAAGCTCAAGTGTCAATAAATAATACATTTATATGCAACTCTAATATGTATGGGGAATCTTGAGTGGGAATATTCCACCAACACCGTTATTTCATAGCAGAATCGGCGACAACTTATTATTTATTAAAAAAGGGGCCCTTTTTACATGCACCGTCACATATCTGCGCCAATAAAACACTGCGTTGCATTATAATGTATTGCATACATGCACATAAGTGCAGTACTACGTGCATATCCATGCACTGTGCATCTCGTGACTAAAATTTTCTCACCACCGATGACTTTCCGGAGGTTGTAAGTTTTTAGAACTAATAAATAAGAGGGACGACCTAATCTGAAAGCACGATAAGATCTACAAGTATCTATGATAAAGGCAATGGGGCAACAAAGCGGTGTACACACCTTGTAATATGCAGCTCAAATATTAGTTTATTGGTACGGAGAGGGCATGTCTTGGTGGTCGTGGTGATATTTACCACACTAAAACATCTTACTTTTCTTTTTTTTTTTCGTCATTGAAACACTGGTAGAGGCTGATTAATATTGCTCGTGAGGGTAAAAATTTTAATTTGCACCTACAAGATAAGTTTATAGCTATGGATCAGTGCCTTTTCGACTGTTTTGGGTTTAGGATATCTTGGTTTAATAAAGTGGAAAGTAAAGGAAGTTCTTTTCATGTACAGTATGCCCAATGAAACTATCGGTCTACACAGACCGTTCCAACTCAGCATGGACTCTCGCCGAATGTGGTCAAATTAAGAGGTAATCACTCCTGATCCTAGCGTCGAGCAGAATACAGTAAAGCTGGTGATGATAAGAGTACATTCAAGGAGGCGTGTTAATCTGTCAATCTGATTGCATTCAGCGAGTCCTCGAGGAGGTGATCGATCTACGTAAACCGATGGTTTCATTGGGACTGAGCCCTGAAACAAAGTGCGTGATTTAAACTATACAAAGGTCCCATCCCCAGTGCAGCTACCGTTAAGCCGGAACAGTGTATAAATTATGGCTAACAAACTAGCAAAGCGCATAGTTAAAACTTAAAGGTATTTTATACACCTCTCAAAGAGTCCGAAAGACATATTTTCTATGTTTTTATATCCTTCAAAGATATATGTACTTATCTTGCCCAATTTAGACCTTAACACTATAAGATCGCATTCACAACGAGTTGAGCCAGGCTTTACAAATCCTGGAACTAAATATGGCGGACGCACATGTGTCGTCCCAATGGAGCCGAAATTTAATGTCTGTACCCCCACAGGGACGACGCATGGGGAGGCGTGTGAGAGGCGGAGAGACTATTAAAAGATTAGGGGGTTTTTCTTTCATGTACGTCCGCCATATTTAGTTCCAGGATTTGTAAAGCCATGGCTCAACTCGTTGTGAATGCGATCTAAAACTCCTCAAATAAAAACAATGGAAGTCGATATTTCGCTCTGTAATGTAAAGGAAAACATAACGATCTAAACGTTACGGGGAGCATTTAGAACTTATAAGTTAAAAGCATTTAACCATAAATGGTATAAGCTATCAGATCTACATGCAGAGATGGGTGGAGCTGGCAGGAAAATCGTGGCTCGCTATATATAGGATACCGGTACCTTCAAACTGTGGATCCTGCGCACCCGACACCTGTATTCTCTACCAGGGTCTCAGATTGTATACTTACCGGGTAAGTCCCGGTTGAGATACGAGAGAGAGGGGTATTTATCGTGTTACTCTACTGGTGTCAATCTAGATCACTAAGTCAATGATTATGAGTATATATATGTATATTCTTACCAGCGCGCACCCATAATAATAAAATATATTAAAGCACATGTGGATGGAGTAAAAAAAATAATAAATAACATCATTGTTCGTGGAATACCCCAATTATTATTCAGGTTCGAGACGTGGAGAATACAATTTCATATTTGTAAACAGTGAGATTTGTGGACAACGTGCAAGCTACATTGTATAGTGGGATAATATAACAGACATTTAAGCCCCCCACCCCCTTCCCCACCCACCCCCTTCCCCACCCGGTGCCTCTGTGACCACAGGGTCCGCCAGTTGTTTGTAACAAAATTATTTTGTCTTTTGTCTTTTAGATGCCCCTGATTTCAGAGGGTACATGTACTTAATTTAAATCTTTTATTCTGACACACAATTCATGCATTCTTACCTTAAATTGCCTCAAGGACGGTACAATCACCTTGGAAGCCCTACAGGCAAGTGAAAAACCTCTTTTATTACAATGCGTAGCTGCTTGTCGCACTGAAATTTCGTCTCAAAGGAATCAATGTGCTCTGTAGGGCCAATATATCCAGTATTCTATATATTATAGGCTATACTGTATGAGGTGGTATGCGGTATCAAATGGCGGTATCAAATGCATTCGGCGTTATGTAAGCAGACGATATAAGTGGCTTGACCATCAGTTCGGCAGGTCTCACATAGTTTGCGTAACAGCTTTTCACTCCCATTAACCAAATGCATCCCATTGACCAATGTAAACACCGTAATTCAGGTGGAGGGGAGGAGTTGATTACGTCATAAGATCCGCTGTTGTTATCACCTGGGCTTTGTTCTACCACATAATATCATACCTTTCGCACATACGTCTTTTGATTCGAAATATTAAGGCATATTACAACACAGGAACAATCAGGCTATCCTTGAATACCACGTGACGCGGTCTTCCGTCGCCCGCAGACGTCACTTCTACTGTCTAGTTTTGCCTGGGCGCTTTTAGTTTCATGTTGTTTCACAGGTCCTAACGCCTATTATAAACAAAGCAACTGAGAGTACATCCAAATTTGTTCAAATATAAAACGCCTTTTGTAACATATTCGGTGCACCGACAACATTTGAATGTTTCATTTTAGCGTTAAAATGCGGCCTTTCACTACAAGGACGCCACGGGAAAACCCCCTACCACTTTCTCGCTAGACCGCAATGAAAAACGTCAAAAACGTCATCTTTTATCATCTACGGAGTACGGAGTAATTGATGTTCTATTTTCGTTCGTTTGAATCGGAAAAAGTCAATTACTGGTCACTGACGAACTTAATTTTCCCTACAGGAATCGAGTTGACTTGTCAGTGATTCCACACTGCTGCCATGGCCAGATATGTAGATATTAGATATAATATGAAATGTTCATATTGTTTCAGTGCTAAAATTGTTATCAATTTTTACTACCTTCACATAAATCGCATTTTGATTGACTTTTTTTATTAACATATTGAATACATGGGGAAAAATAAAAGCTATACAGTGTGTCATAAAAGGTTATTCTATACATTTATAAAAAGGTTTGAAAAAGATCTGAAAATACAAAAGTTTTTGGTTCATATACAAACCCATGTGCACTTTTTTTAAATATGAAAGTACCTCGGCATGTTACAAATGGGCTATACATTTTATGATATGGCATTCGCCTAACATAAAAGCAAAAAATCTAATTCACATTTTGCCTTATCATAACCGGAAATAACTTCGTGGGCTAATGAATCCCATTCCTGACGGAAAATATAATTATCGTCACGACTTAGGCGGTCACAGTGGGGAAGATGACTGAAAATATTAAGCTTAATTTTCAATGTCAAATTTGCGTTTTAAAGTTAGATCCGTGTGTTTAAACAAAGCTAATGTCAATTCCACGTCGTGAATTCACGCTTTACCCTTCTCATACAGGCAAATTCTACAACATATTCCTACCCCGTAGCGTCCTTTACAATTCCATGGCATGATTTATCAATTACCCTTATTTTTTGGTAGTTACTAAACAGAAGCACTTTGGTAAATAAATAAACACTATAGTACATATTGCTAGAGAGTTAAAATACTATGTATTATATACTGATATAAGCATTTTTAGAAAATAAATCAGCTTATGAAAAAAATAATATTTATATACTTTTTTCGAATTATAATTTTTTTATTTCCAACCCTAGTTCTGCTATTTTAAACAAATCTAGGCCTGTGCATCCTATCAGATACACTGAAGTGATAAAATTGTCATGGTCTGTATTTGATACACTATGTATGTTCTAGCTGACCCACTGAGGTCATCCACTACATCCCGTCTTCGTCCTCTGCCACACCCTCTAAAGCCGCCTACTCTAAAGGGTCNAGAGTAGCCGAGGCTACAATATGCTCCTGTTGACATGAAAAAAAAGTAGGATAACAATAATTACCCCGTCCTTAAAAGATCAAGAGAGAGAGGGGGAGAGAGAGAGAGAGAGAGAGATGAAAACCACGTTACCTTTTCGCGTAAGGTTCGTTCTTTGTCCAAAGCGACCAGCACGGCATCGTGCACCATGAAGTAGATGAGGTCTTCTTGGTCGTCTTCAGTTGGCATGCATTTCTCCAGCATTTCTCCCAGCTGAGCTATTAATAAGTAAGATATACCGAGTAAGTAACAACAAGATTTCTAATCATAAATTCAAGGAGAGAGAGAGAGAGAGAATGGTAAGAATGCAATGTATTCATTTCCTTTTTTCCGCCTTAATCGTCATATTTCATCCGAATTTCAGAATTGCGTGAATCAAATGCAAGTTTGGAAAATCAGGTCAGGTAGGAAATATATATGTCGGTCATTTAGAAATACAGGGGTAACCTACACCCAAAAACCCAGGAACAATGGTTTACTTTGCATGTGTATGTTAACAATAAATATGCAATGTTAATTTATTAAAGAAACACGGTTATGTCACCATAAAAGACACATAAAAAGATCCATAGGCAAAGTTCCGCGTGCGTGCGTTACTACAGTTACTATCAACAGATTGTGCTGATAATATAACTAAGTAAACTTAATCGTGTTCTTCTGAATCTGACAAATTTAAATCTTTATATTTAAATGCACTTGTTATATGTATGATGACGGACAATTTTAAAACTTCTGATATTAAAAAATTCTATCTCAGATAGGGTTTTGAGAGTCATTCATGCACTTGTTATATGGCGACGGGCATTTTAAAAAAAATCCGATATAATAAACTGTAAGATATCTGAAATGAAGTATCGGGTGTCATTACCTCTACAGTGAGCAAGGACAACTCGAACGCCGACTGCTTTGTATTCTGCTATAACCTAAAACACAGGAATAAAAATATTTTAAAACAAATTTGTGACGATCGAAGCACAAAAAATGTCCAACAGTACGATCTCAAAAACGCGTATTAAACACTTTCGCCATTTTTTTTTTTTTTTTTGAATTGATAAAAACGTATAACACTCAAAATATCTTCTTCACTTTCACGACTATACCGACCCAATATAAATCAGTAATTAAATAAAACAGTGTTGCTATTGTATAATAAGAAATTAAAGTCCAGCTATGGCTATGTTTCAGACCAATACTCAATGTATTTTAGATTACAGAGAAATATTTTTTTTTATAAAACTTGAACTGTTTAAGATTATTTTTTCTCTAAAACGCACAGGATTTTTGTTCTCTTGTAAAGCCGCCCTAGAAACCGGGGGTAATTTTGCCTCACCTGTTTCAGCACCTTCACCCCTACGGCGTCAATAAAGGTCATGGCGGAGCAGTCCACTATGATGTGGTGGATGTCAGGTTGTGGAAGTTCGTCCTCCAGAGACAACAGATGCTTGTCTGCTTGTTTGGACTCGTCCACTAGAGCTATGGACGGATGGTCGTCTGCTTCTTTTTCCGTCTGCTGAATAAAATACAATGATCTTTGTTATTTCATAACGCCACGCTGCAGGAATGTAATCTTTATTGTATTATTTTTACTTTATTTCATTTTCTGTATGTCTGTGTGTGCGCGTGTGTGTAAGCGTACTCGCGTGAATCCCATATTTGACTTCAGTACTTAATTAATTACCTTATAAACTACGTGTAAAAACAAGGTTTATTGTGGACCATACGTTTGCGTTTTCCTTTTTCTTCTCTCTTTTTTCTTTCTTTTTCTTTTGCTTTGCAAGAGCTTCTTGTCTCTCGTTTATCGCCATCCTTTCGGCCTTGAGGAGACCAGGGTCACATCCGGTGGTTGAGTAGAGCTTGTTACGGAAATGTTCAGCGTTCGCGTAATACAGGGAGGATTCAAAGTGAAAAATCTTGATTCCAGGAACCTCCTCGACCTAGACAAATAGAATTTAACAATATTGGTAAAATATTCATGACTTGAGAACACAGATGTTACATTTGGAAACCTACTGCCTACAAGACATAGGTTACTATTTTCTTGAAAACCGGATTCAAAATTCTTTGACAAAGTATCCTTAATATATCGTACTTACAATTAAATACTTAATATGCTACTAGCTAAAGTAACAGCTGCCTTTGTTTTTGTGGTAATCGTTGAGGTAAAATTTCGAGCAAGCTACGAAAAAAACCCAGCCACCGTATAATGAAAATAGACTTGGATGAAGATAAATCCGTGACGTACCACTTTGTAAACGTTTTTGTCTCTGTATATATCTGTGTGAGGCACTCTACCAAAGAGACAACTGTAGGGCCTGTAACAATAAATAAATAAATAAATAAATAAATAAATAAATAAATAAATAAGACTTTTTAAATGGTAAAATCGCAATAAAATCAATCGAACCTTAACATGCTGAAATCGAGCACATCACTTCCCATGCCCTGTGACAGTAATTTAGACTGAGTTATACTTTTAAAGTGATTAAAAATAATAATTAAAATTAATAATAAATTAATTATAAAAAATGATTAAAAATTAAAAATAACAGTCTGAACTATCCTCAGATTTGCAAACAAAAAAAATAATTTTCGTGCAACACTCCAGCAATGTGCATGTATAGCTACAAATATAATGAACGATGATCCATCTTCTGAAAAAAAAAACTAGCTGAGACCCCACTTACCATTGTGTCCTGAAGACAATAGTGATGAGAGAGAACCCCACCCCTACCAGAAGTCCCATATCCACATTGAGGAACACTACGGAGACGAATGTGACTATCCATATGGCCTTAAAATATAATAATAATAATAATAATAATAATAATAATAATAATAATAATAATAACATGAAAACGCCCAATCTTTCTATGGATATGTCCGTGTATGTATCTTATATAAAGTACGTCATTGTAAATAAGGCGTAGTGCTGTGCGTTTTGGGATGAATGTGTTAAGAGTGACAAAGTGTGTTAGGTGAGACTGCAGAGTGTTCTCCACATACTGAATCACTTAGAATTATAATCAATGTGAAAATTCTAAATGGGCAAGATATTGTATTGCTTGCAAATGCTCTAGCATGTATTGGGTGTGATATAAACGAGTATCAAGAAAGACCATGCACTTACAAAATCAAACTTTGAAATCCTCCACAGTCTCTTCAGGTCTTTGACCTGCAGGAACATGCCTTTCAGAGCCACGATGATGATAGAGGCAAGAACACACTGGAAATTAAAAATTATGCTGAATTTGATAACAGAAATATGAAATATATAATGATATAAAAAAGCTGTAGCTACCTACAGAGTTAAATATCCAAATATGTAACCTCAAAGCAGTAAAGAACATAATGATTGTAAGTTTAATAAGTTATATTACGACGCTCAAAAATATGCGCCGAGAATTCAGCTAGCAGTTGTAAGGTTTCTAGACAAAAGTTTGATTCTACTTTTTTATCTTTCTTACCCTTGGAAGAGTTCGAAATAACGGCCCTGCGGCAAGTATAACTATCAGAATAAAGCCACTGGAAACGATACTTGCAACCTGCAAATTAACTTAATATATAATAATGTAAATGTATGTTATTTATATCACTATTTTTCACCCCACCGTCTTGAAATGCATTGCAAATCCAATACATACTGTGCTGGCCCAATCCAAAAATTCTTACCAGTTACGAAACCCCAGCTACCATATAATGGAAATAGACTTGGGTGAAGATAATAAATATGGAAGCACTGCCAAACGACGCAAATTATGTATTCTATTTTGCAAAACGATGTTTAGATGACCCTTCATTTACTTTCTTTTGGGAATCCTAAATTACTCTACCTCCGTTTTTCCTCCGGTCGTCTCTTGCACCAGGCTTCTAGACATGGACGCGCAGCAAGAAAACGTAGTGAAGACAGAGCCTATGATGTTACACATACCATAGGCAATAAGCTCCTGGAATATAATAGTACTATAAAACAAACCTCTCCATATGGAAGCACCTGCTTAAGATCATAAGCTTCTATCATCAGTATGGGTACAAAATGCAGATAACACATGATTCAGCATACTCAAATGTGAGGTATCACTCCCAATTAAGCGTTTATTACATTAAACCAATACACATTTATTATCTGTAGTGGGCGAAATAATAAACTCTTACATATTTCTTAATGTTTTTCTGTTGTTTCCTTTTCCTGCGAAAGACATTTGAATTTGCCACTCCTTGAATAAGTAAAAAAGAACAAACTTTCAAAAGTGGAATGTGCCGCTTGAATTTTTTAAAATCCTTTTGACCCTTAAGGCCCAGCAGGCACAGAACTTTTTATAACGTTACCATAAAGTTACCCTAACGTTTGTTATATAAACGCTATGGTAACGATATAAGAACGTTCTGTGTTTAATTGGAAGAAAATCCCATCCCTACCTGGTCCGGGCTTATGACGTATCCCTGTTGTTTGGCCAGTATCTTTGCCATGGAGACGGATATGGTGAAGGCCACAATGGCCACTCCGAACGCATCGACGATTAGAGTCCCGAAATGTTCGGCAGGAGGTAGGGTCGGCACAGGGATGCTGGAATTAGAATTAAAATTCACCGTGTTAAAGCAGTGTAAGAAATATAAATCGTTTTTAAAAAGATTGAGAAATGGCAAATGTTGTGCAAATTACATTACATTATTTTACATCAGTAATCTAATTTATTACTGGACTTACTAGTACAAAAGTCTGACAAGGGGTCGAGACGCAACGCCGTCGACTAAACCAGATTGTAAACTTAGAAATAGTTCTAAAAGCATTTTCCTTTATTGTTTTTTTAATCTAGGAAATGACGTTGTCAAAAGACTCAGAAATTGTCCGTAAGTACTTACCCTGTTGGAATAGACCCGACCACCGTCAGATTAAACACCTCGTCCATTTTGGCAAAGTAGGATACCATAGTACCCAGAATGACCTAAAATGTAGAGGCTTCATTTCAAACAAACACAGTAAATGAGGATTTAGATGTTATAATGGTGGATCCATTAGGGGTACATTGGCATACATGCAACACTTTGTAACTTTATTTTTTATCATATAAAGCCGTTATCTTATTATTATGAAGTGCACGTGCATTTATGGGAACACAGCAGTAGGTGAGACATGGCTTGTCCAAAATGTCGGATTAAGATAACTTAAAGGCTTTCTCGTACATTAAATTTATTTATGAATCTCTCATTTTATCACATGTTCCTGTGGTTTTATGGGACTGACATCTATTAGACCTACACCCAAGGAACAAAGCTCACCATAAAACAGAGTCAAATGTCTATTTTCACCTTTTTAAACGAATTAGCAATCATAATATACCAGTAATTAACAAGCTCGGATCATCTTTCACGGATAGCTGCTTTTCATGAAGGCAAGCACTTACCACAATCAGCTCAATGGGCACCGGCATCTTCATCTTCGCCTTATACCTAGCGTTGATACACTCTTTTGTCAGCACCAACATTAGTATGCACACTACTGACATGATGAGAGCGGCCAAATTGGTTTGGGGAAGGGTGAGGAAGAACTGGATGTAAAACTAAAATGAAATGATAGATCTTACCACTATAATGATGTGAACTATCTGTAGCCTGAAATGACACGTGCGATGAACTTGGGTACTTGCTTTTCAGCTATACCGCAAAAATTTAAAGGTACATACGAACCGAGCATCGGTGGAGCGTGGATTCCCAGTAACACATGTAAACCACTTCTACTAGATTCTTATATGACTCAAATAAATTTGACATGCCAAGGGATAAACTGAATAGATCACTCGATCAGCCATAAAAGACCTTTAGACTGCTCCTTTCTTTAAATTTATGGTTGTAAATTTAACCTACTTCCGTGACCTACTTTCCTGCCCCATTGACATTACAGCTTAGAATACCAGCAGAAAAATCTGTTCAAACATCATTTTCGGGTAAAATTAAACAATGCCTTTTGGTAATTCTCTTAGTTATACTACTTGAAACTATATGCTGGCATTTGGTTGGTTTCTGTGAGAAAAAATTGACTTTGTACGTATCTTTAATAGTTTATTCTCAGTCCAGTGTCTGCTGATTAAAAATACTTCTCTAAAGTACTGAAGATCATATTAACAAGCACTGAAGAGTAACTCAATAATAAAAACCATTGCGACTTTAAATCAGATATCAACACTAGTTCAAGACGATCACTTACTTTGACGAGTTTAAACGGATTGGTGATTTTTGACGCCTTAATTCTGAGTCCAAAGACGTGTTTAATCTGTGAAGAAAACACGTGGCAGGCGGCTCCCGTGGTGAACCCACTGATGAGGGGGTCGGACAGGTAGTTGGTGATGAAACCAAGACGAAACGTGCCCTTCAATAACTAGAATAAACAAAGATAAAGATCGATGTGTTGCCCCTTGTAATTCCGCTTCATTATACTGTCCATAGAAATAGTATAGGGACAAAAATATTCTTTAAATTACTACAGATTTTACTTCATTTTAGTATATATCCTTTGCGTTTGATGCAAAATGATAACGTCAGAGAGAGAGAGAGAGAGAGAGAGAGAGAGAGGGGCGATGGGGGGGGGGGCTAAAATCTACCTGCCAAAATCCGACCAGCATGGTCAAAGCGGTGGCAACGCCTATCTTGAAGTCCACGCAGTCTTGGTTGGAGTTGGTATCGGCGTCACATATGATGGTAGGTACAGAAGTGGCATTGGCAACGCTTGAATCGTTGAAGACATCTGGGGACGCTGCGGGAGCGGTCCATGACACAGCTTGTCTGTCTACGACTGCCCCTACCATGAGGCTGACGACCGCCATGGTACCTTGATAAAGTACATGAAGTACCAAAGTTATTAGTTTGCCATATTTTGTACTGCAAGGTGTCGTTTCCTCTACATCAAAGCCTTACTTTTATGTATCTAATCGTTAACGTTAACCAAGTATTCACTCGTCTATTTCATTTTTCTATCAATTAGTCTATTTGTAAATCAATTTATTCATTTCATTCATTCTTTTATTCTAACTCAGTCATTCATTCTTTTCTCCCTTTATTCATACGTTTTCTCACTGACTCATTCAAACATTCATCCATCTTTTCTTTTATCCATTTGTTGGCTTTCTTTTCAAGCAGAAATTTAATTTTTATATTGAATAACATCTTACTACAACCTCGATCCTGCAGAGATGCTCTCGGATGTCTTAATTTTTTCTCACCTAACACAATGTCACACTCACCTATGGAAATGTGCTTGGACGTCCCAAAGAAGAAGTAAACGAGCGGAGGGAAGAATGACACGTACAGGCCGTGGATGGACGGGAGCCCTGCCAATAAAGCGTATGCCATACCTGGAAACAATTAGGTTGAATTTGAAATACTAAATTTTAACTTTTAATCTATCATTATTTATTTATTTATTTTAAATATTTTTGTCATGTGGAATTGGTGGTTGTTAGGTTGTTAAAGGCGTCCTATCTGGGGTTTTTGAACACACTGTTTGGACACATTCTCCGAGGGAGGTGTCCTGTGACTGAGGTTATTTTTATCCGCATATATACTAAAAGGTCAAGTAACATATAAAGGATGAAATCCTTTCTTTTCTTCTTATTCAACTATTTTTGTTTATGTCTTTTTTTTGTTTGTTTCTTTGTTTGTTGGTTTATTAAAAATAAGTGTATAAAATGGTAAGGACTTGTGACAACAGTGAGGTATTAAACACACAGTACTGTGCACCGCCAGCCTTCGTATATGTATTCGCTTGACCTATAATTTCAAAACAGCCAGGGACTCATCCAGACACCTAACCTATGGGGGCTTCGTCGAAATAGCTGTATAAAACGCCACGCTGGGTCGATTGAACTCCTGTGATCGACAGAAACGGTCTACTGGGATCGCACAAAGAACCCAGGCTTCGTGAAATAGTTAAAAAGAATGTCATTCCAGTACCTCTTTTAGATCGGGTTGCACTATAACAGACGGGGTGGATTTCATTTTAGCAGACAGTCATAGGCCTTCCGAGCTTCGTGTGGCTGTCTGCCACACGTCACATTTCTGTATGCTTATATAGTGCACAAGAGATATTGATTTACGCGATTTAGTCAAAACTTAAAATACAAAGTTCAAAATAATTGAATTTGAATTGTAACCACACTACTGATAGTTCAGTGATACATGATACCTCAGTAAACAGTATGGTTTAATAGCCAACCCTGGAGGGAGGGGCCTTTTTCCTGAGGAGGGGGGGGGNGGGAGATTGACTTTTTTTCTTCTTGTTAAATTTTGTATTAATTCTAAAAGGCATTAAATGCTACACTTATAAGGGAGATAAAATTTTTCGATATTCCTGTTTTTTTTTTATTATTATTTTTATTTTATCAATGACTTACCCTGTGGAAGGTGCATCACTCCCACCGTCAACCCAGACACCAGATCACCAACGAACCACTGGGGGAATTTATACTGCCTCATTATGGACACGAAGGGGAAGAGTCGGAGCAGAAACCCCTGGATACAGTCACGTGAGCATGCACAACGATTACGTAATTTACGCCGCACGTGGTGCGCATGCTCTTTGGGAGTCTTAGACTTCCTCCGCTGGGAAAACCCATGGTGTTTGTCGAAGTGTTCTTGGGTAAAAACTCGGCGCTTAACAGTCACTGGTTCATCTTCTCTCTCGAGTTGAACGCCATAGAGAGACGACGTTCTCTCTAGTTCTGAGGGTTGCTCTGTCGATCTCGCCCCTCTATTTCCGTTTTCCAAAGATGTATTCGCCAGAGGTTCGCGTTCATCTTTGCCGTTTTGGTCCATTTTTGAATGCAGTACCTGTGGCACCAGTACCCACCGCACCTACAACATGAAAGTTACAGTGAACACGAGGTCGTGTTTGGGTTGATGCATAAATGGTTTTTAGGCTTAAATTGCCCCAGATGGGTGGTTTGGGTAAACCCCACTCTCTAGGATAGCAAGACCTCTGGATCCTGCTTCACCAAACAGTTTTGTTTGGTTTTTTTTTTTGTTTTTGTTTTTGGTTTTCTTTTACCTTGGCTAGGATCATAACACTCTTAATTAGCCAACTAAATATAAACAGTCAACTTTGAGATGACGGCCTATTGACCAACAATGGTAATAAATATTATTATGGAACTGGCATAGAATAAGATGTTATATTCGTCCCCATTGTTACGTGACGTTGCGGCCAACCATTCTTCGTGGACACTTAACGTGGACGGATAGTTGGGCTATCACATCATTAAATTGTGATTTCAATAAAATATAAAGTAATTTTCCATTTGCTTAACATATATCCTTGGAATAATCACACCATATTAAATAATTTAATAAAATAAATATCAGATTTGACTTCCAGACAATATGGTGTTTAGCTGACCTGAAAAAAGTGATATCGACCTCAGTTGACCTCAGAAGAGTGGTATCGACCGAGGTGGGAAAACACTATATTGATCGACAGCCAAATTCGATAATTGTAGGCCTATAATAAAAACCTTTATACTCAGATGAACTCTAGTCGCCGCCTTTATAAGTAGGCCTAGCAACATTTTGTATGGCAAGACATAACAAGTCAGTGAATGAAAAAAATATAGAATAAAAATCCAGTAGCTATATAACTGTATGTGTAACACGTTTTTGTAATAATACCTAATTAACCTTACATATAGCTGGAGAAGGGTCTAAGTTCGACTTGACTCTTGAAGCCACGAGCCGTGTAAGCCTATTACTCAAGGGTTACATATATATTTTTGTACATCTAAACAGTAAGTTAGCTATAGGTAATACGTGCGTTAAACTATTAACCTACAAACATAACATTCTAAGAGTATTATTATGCCCACTGCACACCATAAAAATGTTTCTACGTGGTTACATTAGTATCATAATTTTACTTTAATATCTTGGTATTTTTGACCTTCATGGTAATATTAAACGATATCACTTGATATCATGCTACTCAAGGCGAAAAGGACTATATAATAAACATGATTCTAATAATTTATCTTATTCTGATGCCTAGATATCCATACCGGATACGTAGTCCCATTCGAGTTTATACGTCATGATATCCAAAGCGGATACGTGACATATTCGTAAATGTTGATATAGTCGCAGCATGATATCCATAACCAGGCCCGTAGCCAGGGGGGTTCGGGGGGTTCGAAAGAACCGCCCCTTTTGCTGGGAAAAGGTCCACTCTGGGTAAAATTTGACCTAGGTACATAAAGTTTTTATGGAAAAAGGTCCACTTTTTCAGAAAAAGAACCCCCCTTTTGAAATTGCTGGCTACGGGCCTGATAACTGATATCATACCATGTTCGAGCTGTTGTACTACATCATGATATCCATAGTGGATAGTTGATGTCCTTCATACGAGCTGTTATACCTGTACTACATCATGATATCCATAGTGGATAGTTGATGTCCTTCATACGAGCTGTTATACCTGTACTACATCATGATATCCATAGTGGATAGTTGATGTCCTTCATACGAGCTGTTATACCTGTACTACATCATGATATCCATAGTGGATAGTTGGTGTCTGCATTCATGCGAGCTGCTACTATACTACATCATTGCAATTAGTGCCATGCATCTTACATGGCATCCATATCGAATACATTGTTATTGCAATGACTGCACTTGCGTGCCAATTTGTACGCGATAGGGCTTTTCAACTACCATAATAGAAACACAGGTGTGCCTGCTAAAAGACTTGCTCAAATAAACGAACCAAGGTGGTATAAAGCTGTGCAAAGCCGGTATACTCCTGTTAAAAAACCAAGCTTTGTACTCAAGCCCGGTTTTTGATCGGTGTCAGCGGGTATAGCTGTGACTCTCCCGATTAAAAATAACTCGGGTGAAAGCAAATTTGAAATAGGGAAGTACAAACACTTTGCTAACCTACCACACAGATTAATGGGAATATAAACAGCGACGAGCTTGAAGTAACAAGCAAGTGATTAACTTAACACACTTATTATACATACGGCTTATGCTCCCAGGTAAAACTCACGCTTCGGGCACTTTAAAGTTAACGTCCGTCCAGGGATGAATTTTCCTATTTGATCTCAGGGATCAGAATGTCGCTCTTACAAAACTTGTCAAAGCCTAGGTGACATCCGATGCGACCATATATAAAAGGCCAGTAAAAATAATACGCGAAAGAATCAGACCTTGATAGGCGGTGCTCCCACATCGCTCTTAAATTCACCGTGGGGGTCAATGGGCACCAAATATGTTCCTTTAATATTTTTGTAAATGTGCAACCTCAATATCGGGTTTATATTTAGCCCTCGCCATTATGTGCGTCGCATGGGTGTGTTTACTGTGTTACTTTCTCCTTCACTGTTATGGATGTAGGGTGTACCGGTATCTAGGTAAGCGTCACGTGCGCCTAATTAATCCATTTAAACAATTAATGTTAAAATAATGAATGAGGTTTTAGTGATTGCAAATGTGGAATGTTTTAGAACTAAGTGACAGGTGGTCACTCGTTTCATGGTTTTATCAAAAATCACAAGTTTTCTCGGCATATTGCTGAGTTATAAACATGCTTATACCCCCATCCCTCAACATGTTAGGTAGAAGCCCTCAAACTTACCTCAGATATAACTACGTCCTCCTGAAGTATGTGCCAACGCCTTGTGTTTTACGCGTATGGTTTTATTCCTCCTTTTTGTCTTTAACTTGGGCCAGGGATCTGCGGCAATTAAATTATATCGGTCTAAATTGTTTGTTGAGAATGATTAAATTGGACGCATGTGTATGTGCAGTATACACGAGCATGTATGTGCTCGTGCAAGTGCGTGCATACTACGCGTTGTAGAAAGGGGGGAGCATGTTTACAACTTAAGTAATAAGTCCCGACAGAAATACTGGGACACTTGATTACCATATTAAAGACAAACGCTAAAATAACGCCCTTGACATTTACCTTATGGATATTACAACGTTGCTACGCCAGATATTTTTTTCTTATTTTCTTTTATCGACACGCATCCTGGCCCATCACGTTTAACCAGAGTCAGGTGAAAAATATTCACATCAAGGTGACTCACTTAAATAAACAAGGATTACAATATCTGTAAACATTTCTTACCTGTCTTGACAGAAATGGTCTTCAATTAGGACCAATGGTCACTGAGGGACAAGGGCAGAATCGGGTCGCGTTCGTGTGCAGCACCCTGAAAAGATCTGCTCTGCCGTGTGCTTCTGAATTACTGTAACCTTGAAGACATCAATTGCCTTGACGCCTGGAGGGGGGTGGCCTCGTTCCAAACACGTTTTACCCTTAGTTTTGTGAACACCATGCGTTGCTTGTTTCGCTGTGCTTGTGTGTGTGCTTGCAAATTTATGCAAATGAGCATGCGTGTGTGCGTGTGTTCAATATTGTGCAGGGTTGTGGGCAAAAAAGAAACTTTTAAACATGTATGCTTAACTTCACTCCTTAATACAAAGGATTTGTCGTTGGAGTAAACAAGACATTAAATAAGAAATTATGTCTTTTTCATGGAAAGCGCAACCTCCTTCCAGGTTAAATCGATAGCACAATCGCGCGCGTACTTCATTAAAATGCCAACTGAATTTTTTTAGGGTTGTTAGAACTTAAAATAAATTCCTTGCCCGTTACAGGTTATCTAACACACTTCTTATTACCTCCAACAACAGAGGAGGACACATTTTAGTTACCGTTTGTCTGTGGAGACCCTTACGCAAAAAGTAATGAACGGATTTTGATGAAATTTACAGGATGGGTCAATGGCATAAGGAGGAAATGATAAGATTTTGATGTTGATCCATTCATTAATTAAAACGTTAATAATTAAATTTACAGAAATTTACAGGATAGGTAAAAAGTGGACAAAAAAATAAAGAAACGATAAGATTTAAGTACTGCTCCATTAATTAATTAATTAATTTTTCATGATAGGTCACAAATGTACCAACGATGAAATTATTAGATTTTGGTGATGAATTACTAAAGTGATTAAGTAATGGTTTATTTTTATTTATTTACCTTGGAGTAGTTTGCGCTCTCTGAACGCTTTTCTAGTTATACAATGCTTAATGAGATGCCATTAAAGCAAGAAGAAATATCCAAGGGAGAGGGGGGAGCGAGGGCATCAGTGGAGTCGGGTTAGGCACCTAGCAATGGTCTAATAATTAGACTATATAAATGCGTATTTCACATGACGCATTTGGTAATTTTTTTCAAGCACAGAATACACTTAACCTGCAGTTATTAACCTTACGTTGGAGGCCTTGACAGTGAATGACCAAGACGACCAAGAACTGACCTAGAGCAGATTTCGATCTAGACAGCACGTCCCACTTGAATTGACGCGTTCGGCAGATGGATTTCCAGAAAACACTTCCATTTACAAAATATCTACTAGTTGAATTTCCTAAAACTCGTTGAACCGCTTTTCCCAAAAGTAATAAATGCCATGCTTAACATGTTTTAGCTTCATTTCCTTCCTTATCAAGGCCCATCCTTAGGACAACAACCAATAATAATAATAATAGCGTAACACAACAGAAAACTTAATTTTTGCCCTTCAATTGTAAGATTTGCAAAAAAAAAGATAAGAAACACAATATTTCTTTCATCAAAACAGGTATTGCCTTTGGGTGGGTTTTTCTTTCCAATTTAAGCATGAAAAGAATTCATGTACAATATATATGATATTGCGCGTGGCATTTAAAGAGTTGTCCGCAATTTAGACTGCAGATAATAGATTAACTTTGAAAGAAACGGTGCATTACAAAAAAGTATCCAATTTATCACTCCAATTTATCCAATATATTTGTACCAATAGGAGTTTTCTATGGCTAAGTCAACTGATTAAAGTATTGTGCGCTATGGAGATGACCACTGTGGTCTTTAACATTGTGCTGAAGGGACGTTTTTAGTCTTTTAAGAATTTTTTTTAATTTCGTCAAAACAAAGGAACAAATTTGATAGCCTATTAACCCCCCCCCCCTCCCATTAACAACTAAACACAACAGCCCGTGATAAGCATTTTTATTATATACATTTTCAAGTAGAGAAAAAATTACCATAGACTTGAGTCGAACCACCCCGACCCCAAACGTTCACAATTTGTTTCTTTTTCAAAAACTACCAAAAAGGGCGTTTAACACAATTGTGGTAAATTATGGAGAGACACTCCGAGCATCAGAGATCAATGACAACCCACTTCTCTTCTACCTACATGCCTCTGCCGTTTTGGAAGCTATAAAGGCTTGTCCAGAATAGAGCGTGTCGAGATTCTAGAATCCTTCTAGTAAAGTCAGTGCATTGTCCTCAGATCATTCAGGTCACTTGGGGCATTACTTGTAAAGTGTCTTACTTTTTTTATTTATTTATTTATTTATTTTTGTTAATTTTTCAAATTTCAAACACATTTCTAAGATGGCGATTTTATTTGCTTTGGCTTCAAAATAATCATTACAAATATGCCAGGTAAAAATTGTGTATATTTTCTTCATAACTGAGATTTTATAGTGACGACCTTTTAATAACAAATTGTAGAATGATTTTATTGTTATAAATTATAACAAGGCTAAAATGATCGTTTTTACATCATCTTGGATACAGTTCACAATGTTTCCTGTTGTTACACTGTAATCACAACTTGCTTATGGCAGAGCAAGAAACAATAGAACACTTAGCCTTTTTCTTCTTAATTTAAATAAGATTTGCACTTGGCCATCCAACCAATAGTTAAATACATGATGCCACAAAAAGAAATCTGTTAAATAACAATTAATAATGTCTCTCACAAAAAAAGAGAATGTTTATTTTGGGCATACCACATGACATAAAACCACTTGAGATAAAGAAGTTCAGTTGGAGGTTCACGGAGATCTCGTGAAATCGCGTCGGAATCTTTACATGAAACAAACGCCAGTAAAAAAATGTCGACCTAATTTTTTGGCTTTGTTTTTCATTCGCAAGTTGCGGCAAGCAGTAGCTGTCTCCATTAATTATCCAGCTTCATGTCTTTGACGTCTTTTGCCACTTTTTCTGTCGCCTTTTTCTGACTGTCTTTCTGCTTCTTCTGTTTCTTGGTTTCTTGTTCCTCGATAGGGGCTGGCTTCACAAACGGGAGCTTCTCCTTGTACGCTGGAATAATGAGGTTTGGATAAGAATACAAGCAAATCTTTTCTCGTATTTCATTTGCTAAATGGTAAACAAAACACACACAATGGCAAAATTAACCCCGTTTTGAGGTGTTTTCATTTGGAATACATTATTTTAATGTATCTGGACCAATTAACCTGGATCTACCGGCGCCTTGGCCCTACCTTAAACAGAATGCTGATCTCAACATCATAAATTATGTAAGATACCGGTATCTAGGCCCATTAGTTTGTCCAGAATACATAAAGGGTGGATAATATCAACAGCACACAAAAGAGGTTCAAGATGGGTAACTATGTACCTGAATCTGATTACTTAAGAGTCATGCATCAACTCTAAGGTACTAGTTTTTGATATTTCATTTGCAGGAGACGGAAACACAGGCACAAACATCTTGAATTATTTTAAAACTATAGGAATGTTTTGAAAGGATCAGAAAGTAAGTTTTAATCTCAGTGTATAATACTGTGACTAAGGGACCATTCCCACAGATATTTGGATTGATCTATCTCCCTGGGGAGTCTCACCAAATTGCTATCAACTTAACCGGCTTTAATGTCTGTCAAGCCTAGTAAAGCTGTTAGGGGGTAATCATTTTTACCCTAGCTGATTCGGTAGGCGTGACATACATTTAGGCCAGTTAAGTTGATAGCAATTTAGTGAGACTCCCCCAGTGAGTTGGACCGATCCAGATGGATCGATCTAGGCATGGTAATCCAGTCTAAAGAGAACAATTACCTTCTGGCATGTATGGCTTCAGAACCTCGGGAACAATGATCCCGTCCTCGGTCTGGTAGTTCTCCAAGATGGCGCAGATCACTCTGGTCGTGGCACACATGGTGGCGTTCAACATGTGCACGTACTCTGTCTGGAACGACGAAATAACACAATGCTCTTAGTTATGGCGATCACCATTTAAGCTCATTACAGAATAATGACACAGTATGTAATACAACATTTAATTTTTGGTGCCCTTCATTTAGAAGAAAAATCAAATGAATATTCACAAATTTTCATAGGTTTATGATATATTCTATATGGTTTGTTAATAAAATTACATTCTTAATAAGATAACAAAATTGGAGACCAGAGACAGGGAGAGTGAATATTAAAAGGAGAAAAGCCTTTTGATGCAACTTTGCCTTCTTCTTCTATGAACTAGATGAGAGTAAGTGATAAAAGGAGGCAACACTTCCATTGAATTTTCAATCTGTTTTTATCATTTCATACAAAACCAAGAAAATTCACTAACTCTCTTTCACAGTCCACAAAAGTAAGAGGAAAAAAACACCAAAACAAGTAAGCATCCCATCTCTTTAATATATTCAAAATTGAGAGGAGAGTACTCTTCTAAATACTGTAACAGAAAATTTGGAGGAAAAATGGTGAAAAAAAGTCAAAACAAGCCTTACCCCTGTTCCCATTTTCTTGGTCTCTCCGTAGCGCACACGCAGCCGCCGCGCCTGATAGTCAGTGCAGTTAGAACAGGACACCAGTTCTCTGAACTTAGCAGAGCCAGGAAACCAGGCCTCCAGGTCCAGCTTCTTGGAGGCAGCATTGTTCAGCTCTCCTGAGACATAAATATCCATCATGATAGAATTAACATTCAATCATGTAGAAAGCAAAATGAATTAATAAATATAAAAAAGTAATAATTTATCAATTAATGTAAGTATTAAAAATCAAACAATGTGATTTTGTCATCTTTGTATTAACATATGTCTGATATAAAAATTAACTGTGCAATTTTGATAATCTACATAAAAATGGTCGATGAGGTGGATGGTAAAAGAGACAGACAGGCAGATGCAAAGATGGACAGTAACACTGCTAGTCAAATCAATAACTGAGGACACAAATGTTATGAAGAGATCCAATAATTTTAAAGGACTCACAACAACAACAAAAAAAAAAACATTCTGGTCTGGCACAACCCTCCACAGATTTCTCACCTACCACAATCTGACCACATTTCTCACCTGTGACAATGTTGACCACTCTGTATGGAATGCCCAGAGCTTGAGTATAGGCCTCTGCATTGCCTATCATCTCATCAAACATCTGCCATGATAACCCATCATGGGGAGAGGTGATACAAAACTGTTCAATCTGGAAAGACAACAGGCTTTTATTATTTATCATAATCTGATTTAAACTAATAAGACACATCTGGATGTAGGTATATGTATAGCTATAAGACAGCATTGGCTGTTTATTGTTTTGAAAAACTGACAATCGAGAGAAATGATACAGAGGGAGTTAAGGTGGATAAATAGTTTCGTTCTGTAAAGCCACAGGGATTTTGATCCACACAGGCTAGATAATTCATATAAATCAACAGAAAATGTTTAGTAATTTTGATCTTATACTCAATTTTAGAGAAACAGTAGAATTAGCATAAAAATAATAAAAAAATGACATATTTAAAAAAAAAGGTACTATTTACAAGACACATATGGACAAGATATCACAGACATTTCAAGCAGACGTACAACTTTCAGATCAAATCTCGTTTGCTTTCTTCTCTTGTTTTCCAACACCCAAAATCCATTTGAGGCTCACCTTTTCAAACTGATGTACCCTGAAGATCCCCCTGGTGTCGCGGCCGTGAGAGCCCGCCTCTTGTCTGAAGCACGTGGAGATTCCAGCGTAGCGTATTGGCAGGGAAGTCGTGGGGATCCACTCGTCCCTGTGGAATGCTGCAATGGGCTGCTCTGAGGTTGCTATTAGATACTTTTCTTCGTAGTCCTCTTTTTCTGTTGCTCCCTTACCTATAACCTGATAGTGAGAAAAGAGTGGTTTTGATTTTATTAAAGAGTGGTTTACTGTGATCATTTCTTCAAAACAAAAAATGAAACATTTCATTTCCACTCAATTACATGTCTGTCAAGTCATACTAGACTGTTAGACTAAGTGTAACAAGTGAACAGCAAAACTGGTACATCTAATTTAAATATTTTTTTACAAGTAGAATTTCAGACCAATTTTGTCATATAAGATATCATCCTTAGCAAGAAACATTATTTCACTTTACAGATAAATTAATTTTCCAACAAAGAAAATCCCCCCTCTGTGACTTTCTTAACCCTCACCTTGTACAGCTCCTCATCAAACTGGCTAAGCTGTGCCACCTCCTGCATCACCTCCTTCCTCATGAAGAACGGTGTGTACAGTGCTGTGAACCCTTTTTCCTGGAGCATTCTCAATGCAAGCTGGATCAGGGCCTGCTCTAGGAAGACTACTGGGCCCTAGAATGGATAGCAAAAGTATAAGAAAACTGTGCTGTATCAGGGCCTGCTTTAAGAAGACTACTGTACCCTAGTGTGGATAGCAAATGTATAAGAAAACTGTGCTGTATCAGGGCTCTAGAAAAACGTTTGGACACTGGTATCAGGTATGGATAGCAAATATGCTATTAGGCCCAGACAAAATGACACATAAAATCACAGATAAAATGTTCAAATAAAACAGCCCTTCTTTTGTGTCTCCTTTACATGCGGACTTAAAGACTTTATCATAAAAGCTTTGGAAGCACGAACACCTATTCTCTGCCACCCCCCTACCCCAAAAAAATGTTTATACATATATAAAATAAACAACAATAATAATAACAACAAAATCAATTGACCCTTGTAAAGTTTTTGTACACTATTTCTCAAAGAAGAATAGCATCTCATTTTAAACACCACAACACCCTTCCCTTAAAGCCATCCATTTCAAATCTAGTACACAACCTACCTTAATAAAATAACCCCTCCCTCCAGAAACAACTGCTCCCTTCTCTCCTTCATAACCATCTATCATAACAATGAGATCCACATGGGAGTATTTTTTCTTTGTCTCCACGTCTCCCCACGTCCTTTCAATACCATTCTCCTCCTGAAAAAAAAAATAATTTACATCAATTTGATATTGAATCATAACAAAATTGTCATACATGCTGAAGTTGTAAAGACCAAACAATGTCTTTTAAATGTTCACAATGGTCATTAAAATTTTAAAATGTTATAAATCGTCATCAGTGACCAATCAAAATCCTGTGGGGAAAGCATGTCACTATATAAAAATATATAATAACTGTGAGGCTACAGACAGTCTGTGGGCCATTCTTTACAAACCCTGCATCCATTATTCAAAAAACCAACATCTGAGATATGAAGTGTATTTCCTTCCCCTACCTCATCATTGCTAACAATGCACGATTCATGGCACATGTTTCCTATTTCCTTCAGCGACTCATCCCTCGTCTGTTCCACAGTGACGCGTCTCTGGTCACATTGAGCCATCTTCTCATCAAGAACTGCTCGAATGCGCTTGATCTGGGTCACTGTCAGTTCCTAAAAATAAAAATATAGATATATGAAGTATTGAGCTGTGATTATGAAATCAACTGGGTTCTGTGGGATTAACACCAGGGTTTGTTTCACATAACATTCATAGTTTGAACTTATCAACTTGATCCAAGATATACATTTATATGTAGTAGTCTGGTGAAGATATAACAAGCCATTGCCATTGTTTAAGGCAAAAACTTACATTTTTGCATTTAACAACGTAAGTATCCTATTTGGGATTTCCATGCCCAATTGAGTTTTAAGATCTGAACTGGGAAGGTAAGGCGCTATGCAGGATCAGAAAAGCATGATTTAGGGACATTTTCAAACACATTTTAAAACAAAAGGAAACCAAATCTCTGGTTTGAAAGTTTAGACCAAGTTTTTTGTTTGTTAGTTTGCTTTTTTAACCAGCCCCTGGTAACCCAAAGGATTAGAAGTCTAAAACACCTCTGGTTTAGACTGGATTTTAGTATAATACTACCTTGAGCTGCTCTGCAGTCATATTCTCCAAACCGTCTAGGATTGCCTGAGGCACTGTCTCATCATCTCCAACAGCTTCTTTTTTCTGAAAACAAACAAGTGATGAAAAGTTTATGCAGATTATAAGCCATCTAAATCAGTTGAAATAATAAATTTAATTACTTAAATTTTTTTTGTTTGTTTGTTTTTAAATTATATTTCTTTACATGACCACCATGACATCATGACTTGTGTGACCCATCAGTGACCAGCCAAAGTCCAGAGTTGTAATTTACTTGTAAATAATATATAATAACTTTGTAAATAACACTGAATTAACAAATGTAATCTCATCAGTGATAAGGATCAAACTACTGGACAATTACAAAGGAGAGGAAAATTGACATTGATTTTTTAATAAGTAAACTGTTTGCCTTGAGGTCAGGTCCAGCTTCCAATTCAAATGTTATCAGTTTAATATTGTATCTGATCATATGACAGGATAAGGATAAACAAACATTTTCTATGTCAAGTGATATACCATACCTTCATCTTCTCTCCTATTACTTTACTGCATAGGTTCTTCAATTTATTCCAGTTATCTGCTTGGTACCGTACTAAAATAAATAAATATATGAAAAAATTTAAGAAAACAAATTTACTGCAAATGATATCATGAGACAAATTCTACTTACAATACTACACAAAATTACAATATACACATGTGGGGGGTACAAACATCAGACTAGAAATTACATTACCCATTTTGATCCGACTCAATATTCAAAATGTACAAAAAAAATCAAATCTGTTGGGGTGCATAAAGAGTTCAGTGAACCCTCTTTTTTTTTTTTTTTTTACAAACTTTCTTTTAAAACGCATCAAGTCCAGCTCCCTGCATAGACAACGGATTTATCAAAACAAAGATGAAAATTAATGATCCCCTCATTAAATTTGTCTTGGCTTCAATATCTTTTAATCTATTGATTTCTCAACTAAATGGCCATTTTCAAAACGTGTATGACATATATCACAAGGAAATACCTAGCTGCTACCACAACATTTCACCGTCAAAACTGTAAAGGAATTTTTAGTGCCATTCCGATAATACCATGAGCTGGCAAGGAAGACCATGATGGATCTGATTCCTTTAAAAACCGAAGGCAATCCAATTAGTAAAAGCTACTTCACTAACCCCAGTAAATATTCGAGAGTCGCTTGTCTGCTGTCTGTCTACATATGCGTGTATTCGTAGATACAATTCTAATAAGTAATTACAAGTTGTCGACGACAGTCGAGAGGCTACACCAGTAAACATACATGTGTACATCACTTACGTTGTCTCCATTCTGTGTCTGCCTCAACAACTTTATCAACTAAAGTCACATCTTTAAATCTTTTGGCCTGATTTTCCCTGATCTTGTCTGGATATCCGCCCTTGTCGGCGCGAAAAATTTCAATATCTAATACCATTTTTCTTGAAAATATGTGGAGGAAAGCTCGTCTGTGGCGATTTCACCGGCATGAACAGGAAGTCTCGCTGCGCATGTGTAAAATTAGATACAAGGGACAGTTAATTGTTTTAAGAATTTTAACAGTAAAATGTGTTAAACCCATATAATCCACTTCATTATATTATAATCAGCCAATCAGTCTTTTATAAATATAACTACACTATGTATATCAGCATGACTTAAGCTGAATATGGAAGTTATCGGAGGGAAAAATAATGATATAATTTATGCTCCCTAAAATGACCCCATTGCATCAGCCGGCCTCAGCTGTGCATTGTGAGTAATCATGTTCATTTATAGGAAAAGTGTGCATTGCATCAAAAAATGTAATTTGGACCCTTTTGTAAGATTAAATAAACACATAAATACATCATTAATAATATGAGCGTGTTTTTCTTTTTATAAATTTTGCAGGATACTTAGTATTGTGGATATATTATGACAGGTGGTCCTACATACTGAGTAGGACCCACCAAACTTTGCTGAGAAGGGGTACTTCAGTATGATAAGTAGGTGGAAACCATTAAAAAGAAAAAAATTAATGCAGATAATTATTACTCCACCTTTATCATAGCACAGAACAAAAAAAGTGTCAAAGAGTTCTGAGTTACTGGACCAAAATAAGTTAAAATAAAAACAACAGTTCAGTGACTGATAATATATATATTTATTACAAGAACTTCAATATCACAGAATACGATGTACATGACAAGGAGATATATATAACAGTCTCTAAAAAGAGGAAAAATACAAGTAACACAGCATATAACCTAAGTATGTGTATGTATTTAAATTCTGTTTAGCACCTTCCCACACAATTCTCAATGACTTCGTTGCGTTGCCTAAGATAGAGAATATTCACATGACTATATCCAAAATATATTCACTGATATGCTGAAGTGCATTTGCATAACTCACAAAGTGAACAGTATTATATCTTGATCATGAAGTTACATTTTCTACATTATATGCATAGTCACAAGAGCAACTAACTCCTGAGCAAGTTCCAATACGGAGGATGAAACTTAGGACGCCACACCTAAGAAAGGTTTGTTTTATCAAAACTCAATAATTCAAAGACAAATATTAAAATACCTTCTTTCATATAAAAAAAGGCACCTCACTAGGTAAAAATTGTATACAAGACCTCTATTCATGAAATGTTTTTCTCATAATTATAAATCAGTCTTCTCACAACCAAAATGGACACCGTAAATCATCGAGCTGAGCCTGCTGTAGGCGGCTAACCTGGCTTTAAGGCTCCACTGTCATACAATGGTTCCAAAGTTGGTAGAAGAAAAGAGTGAAATAACAAATGAGACACAACTTCATCAGCTTTTAGTTTCTGGCACGAGGTAAACTGTTAAGGAGTGCTAGAGTGTTGGTATGCAGCCAAAATAAGAGGAATGGCTTGTGTTCTTATAAAGACCTATTTCTTTTATGACAGAGCAACAGCTAGGGTTTTAATACATATGGGGAGGAAGTTATCAGACATGGTAAATAATATCACAACTGAATGTGAAAAGACCACTTCAGCAATGACATAGGCTTTGAAAATTCTATACACTTTGATGTTTATATCTCAAACAGCAGCATAGTCTTCATGTTTTATCACATAAATCAATAAACAAATTTTACATCTATTTCATAAATTAGCCTTAAATAAATAAATAAATATCACAAAAATATAAATCAATAAAATGTGCTGTTTTCCAGTCAGTCTGTTTCCTCCTCCCCTCTGTCCATCCTCTAAGCTGTATCCCCTGTCATCTTTATGGTCATCCACTCCTGGTGTTACACTGAGTTTGGTTGTAAGTGTATGGCTCAGGTGCTATCGGCTGCTTCGGGGAGTCGTAATACCCATTTGCTGTTGGTCCATAATGCTCTGGAAATACAAACTATTTGTAAATACGGTACTGGCAGCATTCAACACCAGCCCAACAACTCTACAGGGAAACAGATTCTTAAATTTTCTTTTGACAAAGTAAGTGGGATCATTGCAAATGAGAAAAGAGGATTCTAATTCAATTGAAGGACCCATGTTTCTCACAAGATCTTTTTTACTAGGTTTTTGTAACTAATTTTGATGCCCATCTTATCTATTTGACCCCTACCTCAACCCCAATGTTACTATCTTTCTACTCTCTTTCTCTTTGCTCCTCTCCTCTCTCTCTCTCTCTCTTTTCATTTTTGTGTCAAACCCCCCCCCCCCCCCACTTTTTGATAAGGTCGAGACATAGTAACTTCCAGGTCAAAAAATATGATCCAAAACAACTCGATGAATCAAACCATTCACTTTTATTCACTATTGCTCTGACACTGTCTATTGCTCTTTCTTGTGTAAAACAGGTGCCAAACTTCAATTTTAAAACTGGCATAACACAGAACAATACTTTTATATAAAACTAAAATCTCATTTTCAGTCAAAATGACCATTGTAAAACTGGCCTCTCACCTCCAGAACTCTTGTCCTCGGCATATTTACTGATGACGCATTGTCTCTGTCCGATGCCTTTCACCTCCTCTGCCTCCTCTCTCTCCTGCTTTGACTTACAGCTGTGGCGGATTTTGTCTGCCACGTAGCTGCAAGCTGGAAATACAAGTGAAATTTGTGTTATATGTTACCAGTGTGAGTTTGGAACAATTAAATAATAAACGTAGATTTTTTTAATGCAATATCCTGAAAATTTCAGTAATTTTTCCTGCATCACCACGGCATACCCTATCAAAAAATGATGAGCAGAGCTACATGTACTACCTATGAACCAGTTATCTGGCCCTAAATTCTAATTTTCATGATCACGATTGAAATCTTCAGAGGAAATTAAATTTCTAAAATAACGTGTAGATTTTTTTAATCAAGGAAGTAGATAGGACTAAGCAATGGGTTTAGTCAAAGGTTTGTAAGTCTGTGCTGCGAATAAGTCATATTTCAGTTATTCCTGTCTTGAATCTTTTGGAAGTTTTTAGTTTTGTCATTTTGCTGACTCATTACGATGGCCACATCATGAGAGTTAGCTATTTAGAATAACACCCAAGTTGAGTGCAATTCTACCACTTAAAACCAGTTGTGGTGGCGAAATGGAACGCTTAATCGCTTCATTCTTAATCTGACTTTCACCAAAATTCCTACTTACCATTTATTATTAATCATACCATCTTTAAACAGTGTACAAGGCCTTGTTAAACAGTATTTTGAAGCAGATTCCACCTTCCTGCTTCCTACTTTTTATGCTTTATATGATGTAAATACTTTCTCAACCGATAGATGTCACCAATTTCAAGATAAGACAAAATATAAAACTTTTAGCTGATTAACAGATCAAGAGTTGACTTTTAATGGAAAACTTAAACGTTACAAAACTTTTTTTATAAGATAAGAAACAAAATGAAACACACACTGTGACACACAAAAAAAAACTATTTTCAAACCACACGGTGCAAAATGTAACGTTATCAACTTGCGCCATCTTTCGGCTACCTCCAAAACAAACGCTCTTAGAATATACGTTTCTGAATGCACAGCCTGATCATGACGAGACATTGCATGTATGGAATCCACATTTTTTAAAACTTACATGACCATTTAAGTTTCCAAAAATCAGTGTAAATAGTTGCCCAGGATATGCAATCATCTTGTACGTCTTGGCAGGCACATGTGATAAGCCTGTTAAACATTACCCCTGGAATAGACCGCTACTAGTATGGTGATGATTCAGGAGGAAATGGTTTATTTTACAGATGGGCCTAACGCTAGTTTTTATTTATTTTTTTTTTTTAACACAACAACATGGCTATTGAGAGGTAGCAACAAACTTGATAATATCTTCTATACAGTACAAGTACCAAAAATGCCATACAAAATGTAGGCCTACATTTTATCATTCCAAAATTAGGTGAAAGATGGGCCTATAGTGTTGCCGACACGGCAGAAATTATATGCGTTGTAATCATTTTTATTTTTATTTCCACGATGTTCTTATGTTTATTTATATTGTGTTAGAGAAGAAACTACTAACACTGCTCAATTAAGTAACATCTGTTCATTTAGTCATGTGGTCAACTGTAAAAGCCGATGTTGCATGTGCTCTGCGCGGTCATTTATTATTTACTGGCAGAGTGGAGGTATGTTATGATATTACGTATAGCTTGTGTAAAATTTATGTATTTAATAAAGTGTAATTCACTTATATAGAGGTATTTTGTGTAGTTTACAAAAGTTTACATAAGTTTACATAAGTTTAATCAGTAAAATAAGTTATGAGCATCGTGTTTATTAAAATCTAAGTTAGTTTGGGTGTGGCATTTTCATGAACAACACGTACATGTACATGTAGGCCTATATTAACGTTATCAAATAAAATTACAGTCACAGCTCAGAATGTCATGACCGTCTCTGGGCAGCCAGTTGGCAGCGGAAAAAAACGAGTATGGATTTTGTTTTAGTGTAAGTGTTTAAAATTAAATAATAAATAATTAGTGAAGTAAACTTACACGTATTTAAAGATCGATTTTTTTTTTTTTTTTTTTTTTTTTTTGTTAAGATCACATGAATTAAGTTATTTAGTATATTTGGTTTATTATCTCGTTATTTCATTGTATTGTTATTATTATTTTTTCTTTTTCTTTTCATTTTATAGTTTTCACCAGTTTCAGTTCAGTTTCTGTCCAGATTCTGTTCAGTTCTGTTCACACTCCGTGAATAAACAACAGTATTATCCAACGGTGTTTCTTCATTTACTCGTGGTCCGCTACATATAAGCTTACTAGTTAGATGGATTTCCGTATTGATTGAGCCATTACCATAATAAGTTTGTAACAGTTTGTAAAATAGTTTGCTCAAAGAGTCTCCTATTATTATTTTATTTAGTAATGTGATTTTTTTTAAATCTGAATATTATAAATGTAATAACGGTAAATTTAGTAAAGAGCAAAAAGCTAGGATTTGCGAACATTCTGAACTACGCAGTTTGACCAGCCTCTTCGCTTCGCAGTGGACCGGTACATGGGTCAATTCAATTAACAGATAGGACCTTCATCTTTAAATGAACTTGGACAATATGTTAAATTGCATCTATGCAGGGTCAGCGTGATTTTCCGTGTGAAATGGGCCAGTGACTCGGGTAAGTGCACATGTTATTGTTAGAAATATTTCAATGATCAAAACAAAGTTCTGAGTCTTAATTGTTATGTCAATCTTGATATATGGAGGTGTTTTATTAATAATTTTAATGATTTTATAAAAATACGCACTTTTGTGCTGTTGGAACTAGTGCAGACAAAAAAGTTATGAATTTAAATTGAAGAGATGGCATGATAAACAGCATTTAAACTGATAACGAAGAAAAACTTGGCAAGCATGTGGATGTACGTGTACCTTCCACGGCTCATGTTGGATAACCGTCAACTTAAAATGTCTTCTTTATATATGAATATGTATTCCATTCACCCACCTAAATGGTCTAAGGGCACCATGTAACATATAAAAGCAACGATGTGGACATTAAAAAATCCTTTATTAATATCTTACAGTTCTTAAAATAGTGAAATTTTAATCACCGTTTTAATTATTATCAATTCTTTCACAATATTATTGGTTAGTTTACATCTGTATTTGGAAAGTAAAGGTTACATAATCAGGCCCGTAGTCAGCAATTTCAAATGGGGTGTTCGTTTTTTGAAAAAGTGGACATTTTCCCATTAAACCTTCATGTACCTAGATCAAATTCTATCCAAAGTGGACCTTTTTCCAGCAAAAAGGGCGGTTCTTTCGAACCCCCCGAACCCCCCCCTGGCTACGGGCCTGATAATGCAATCCCCCGAACAAACGAAACTTTCGGTAGGGATTTAGTCCCCAACAACTTCTAACACAGCCGAAACGCAGTTTTAAGCTGGTCATCCGAGAGAATGTCTCCGTATATTTGGAGACATGACATACGTCCCTGGAAATTGTCGTAAGAATTGAATCTTATCTTGGATCGAGCAAGGTAAAGGTGGTAGTTTGTATCGAAAAAACCTCCTCCAGGCTGCACAGTAGAAATGACCCTGGTAAGAGTGGAGCTCAGACCTCCAGCCCGCACTGTGTACAGCTCTGACGCCTGATGATACTGCACCACTATTCTCAACCAGTAACCCAGCACTGTTTTAAACATTTTGCTATGGGTCATATTCTTATCATCTATTTCCATGTAATTTTGATGAATCCAATAAACAATACCAAGTTTGTTGCTTTTAGGGTCATCTATAAACCCCAAAGGCATTTCCCAATCGCGCAAGTGTGTCGGCATCAGCCAAAACATCAAGGTTACAGAACCTTTTCTATTAAACAAGGAAGTGTTTCTCTTTGGAATATGTCCGAAAGAGTCGTCTCTACCTCTAAACAATATGGCGCCCCCCTCCTTCCCGTCCGGTCCAGGTGCGAAGCTGGTGTTATATGTCACGCCGTCGTTACCGTTACCACTAAGGTCCTTCAGTCCATTCTTCGAATCCATGGCCCAGAAACCAAGGGGATTCGGAAGGCCTGAATAAATGGATAAAACTATTAATACATGTGCTTCTCAAGAAACAGCCCTTGGAAAATTTGTCTTACAAAAAGTCATTTTAATGAAGGTGCTATGTAAATGTTTTCACGCATTGCAAAATCTACGACCTGCTTTTCGTCAAATGTAAAAATGATTTTAATGTAGGGATGAAAACGTCAAGCCTCAAAAGTCAAAATTTTACATGAAAAGATTAACATAATTTCATCACTTCACAAGCTACAATGAGACCAATTTCATGACAAAAATTGCTATAGAGGAAGTACGTATTTTACATTTTGTTTAAGAGGTTATTGGAAATATCATATGTATCTTATAGTAGAGAGGTAATTAAGTTTCCATTAACCTCTAAAACTGTGTTGTGACTCGCATGCAATATGAACAAAAAATCTAAATACACGTCTTTTAAATGTGGATTGTCTAATCACCTCGTGGTTATTTTCTTGCATTGTGTACTCCCGATTAAAAATGACACCATTTACCTGGAAATGCCATTAGAGTCGGTTTAACAGTTGTCATGGCTGTAGACGAAGGTACTGTGCTTGACTTCTCTGTTGTTGACATCGACGTAGTTGTCTTCAACACCGTCGTCTTTCTGGTCGACATGGAAACCGACATAGTTGTTGATTTTTGTTGGGCTGAGGCTGCAATTTTACACTGTACATACTTTGCAGACAGCTCGCGGTAGACGGCAGCAGTAAACTTCAGTTCCATATCCAAAGCAGTCTCAGTATTCCGCCGCCGGCCGAACTCAGGAGGGTAGTTAAGTCCTGTCAATTTTTGAACCAGACCCGAACATTCTGCTAACAAGTGTTGTTTCAGAGACGACAATTTGTGATTCAGTACATACAATTCCAACTGTTTGGAAAGGACATTTCCAGTTTGCGTAGTTGCATTTGTCAGGCAGAACCCAAAACACAGAAGAACTGCGATCTGTACCGATGACAGCGTTCCCATGGTCTTTGCGGTTGTGTTGGAACGGTGACGCGAAAATGTACTTAAAGCGTCTTTGACGTCATTCGGCGCTGCATGATTGGTTCTGTTCACACAAGAGGCAATTTGGTTTATTTTTCACTTTAGTTCAACTATGGTTAAACACGTAGGCCGACATAACACACTGTCTCTGGATACATAGGGTCTGGTATCTACTACTAAATGCCAAAGCCTTGTGAAAACCCTAGGAAAGAAATCGAATTTTATTTCAAATAGTTGTTTGGTCCGCGTCAGCCTCTCCTTGAATATTTACTTCTCCACCTTAATTCTGATAGCAGTGCAAAATTCTGACCTAAGCTTCTTTTAAGTCTTCGGGTCTTGGTGATAAGTTTCAGTTAAAGTCACGTTTCTCACTCCCAGTGATGACTTTCACGACCTCATAAGGTGATTAACGCACGAGATGTGCATCTGTGCTAGTCTCAATGATTATATACCAGACAACCTTAAAGGTACATGATGTCTGTAAGACATTTATTCTGCTTAGCAAGATATTTAATTCAATATGTTTATTTTCATCATTTGGGTACAACTTATCCAAAACCACTGACAAAACAAAGATTTATAACAGCAGTTTTAAGTTTTACGTTTCTAATTTTCACTGTCTGGCGATAAAAATGGTTCTGAGGTTCACTCACAACGGTGAAAATAGACATTCAAAACTCAAAAATAGGGTGTATTCCCAGAGATTTAGATCGATCCAGGGATTAAAATTAAAATCGATCTAACTCCCTGGGAGTTCAAGCTAAATTGCAGTAAGCCGAGCGCGCACCATAGTTAATTACCCCCTTACAGCTTTCAGTAGGCGGGACAGACGCTTAAGCCGGCTAAGCTGACAGTAATCTAGTGAGACTCCCCACAGGGATAGATCGATCTAAAAATCTATGGAAATGGGGTGATAGATTGTCATTTTCTGAATTGTTTTGGATAAGCGGTACTTCCTAACCCCAGGCTCGGCTGTTGGCGTAGAATTAAGCTACCCTTAGGAATATTTAGGTAAATACTATTTCGAATTTCCTTTAAGTGTACAGGGTAGTTACCGTACCGTAATGGCTCTTTGTTACCTCACAACGCGGTTAGCACACGGCTTGCACTTGTCCATCTGTATAATTCACATTGGTCATATACTACTCTCTTAGTGTCTACACATACTGGCAGACCCCTTACACCATACATAAATTGCAGCTAAATGCTCGTCATGTCTCGTAATAAAGAAGAATTAATGTGAATATGATTCGTGAATGTGAAAACGGAAAAGAAGAACTCACAAACGCGGTATGCTTTAGGTGACATATAAATCATAGACTTATGAATTACGTGATTTTATCTTTAATAATTATTTTCTGCTCATACTGTTACAAATCATTAGTCTACTTAATAGCACAATTCTAAAAGAATAAGAAAACTAGTTAAGAATTTTAATTTTAATTCTAATTTTAATCTTAAAAGACTTCTAAGCGATTAATGATGTTGAAAAAAATCCCCCAGTCTGTATTAAGATGACTTTAGGCCTATAAATACCATGAAGAGATGGATTGGCTTTTCTTTAAATTAAGGTTACGTAATTTAAAAACAATTAAATAAATACAGAAAGGTATGATTCGACTTCAGTCAGACTGTTATGACTAACTTATAGAAAAAAAACAATCTGTGAAGTTCCATCTCAGTCTTAATTTCATAGTGGCCGAACTCAGCATACACGTTAACCCGCAGTTCACACCCGGAGCTGCAGTGCCTTCGTATCTTATACAGCGGTGCACGTCCGACCGACATATACTGTCTCGTGAATAGTGGGCAGTAAATTGGGCTTTGGCGCAGTTTTCATACCACCAGCCCCCTCCGTTACTCAAAGCACAGCTAGAACCAGTGTTGGCGGCATTGTCTCGATCAAAAGTCGAAAATGCCAACCCCTGGGTGATATTAGCAAAACTGTCTTGCGTGACGTTACCTGAATAGCCATCTAGGTACAGACCGTAATTTGCCTCTTCCTCCGCGACGCGAAAGAGGCTGTATTGGATATAGATGGCGCTACTAGGAAGAGCGACCATGTCAACTTTTAAAGTTGCGTTGCTGTTTTGAGAGTTGGTGATTTGGCTGAGGAGCTCCAGTCCAAGCCAATAGTCCCCCGCCGAAGCGTTTCCAAATCCGGTCTTATACTCCGCCCAAGTTCTGTTAAAATTGAGATCATCGTTGGTCCGTTTTAGAAAGATTAACCAGCCGTCTTCGCACTGCGCGCTCTTTGTGAGGTTGTCACATGCTATTTCCATGGTACCTGGAGAAATGACATAAATGAAAGTTCAAAACAGTTTCTTTGCGACTTTGTAGCAAAATAAAAGTTTCGCCGAAAAGTTTGGAAATATATGATATTTTTTATATGAAATTTCCAAACTTTTCGGCGAAACTTTAAAGAAAGTCATGAATTACGATATCCAGCTATGCAAACAATTTTTGAATTAAAAGAAAACTAACATGCTGTGTATAGTGTGTATGTTTGTGTGTATGTATGTGTGCGTACTTTTGTATGTATGTATGTGCGAGAGGGGGAGCAGTGAAGGGGAACCCTACATACCCGAAAAATTAGCCGGACACAACGTAGTGTTCAAACACCCATAAACCGGCGAGACAGTAGAGGTCGCCACAATCGTTGATTGTTCTGTGTTTTGAAAAGTGGAGGCGTCCATCAACGTTGACTGTGTTGTGGGCACCGTAGAAACTGTAGTCTCCATCGTCGTTGGTGCTTCGGTAGTGTCGACAGATCCAGCTGTTGTTGTCGTCTCTAATGCGATTATTGCTGTTGTAGTCAATAATGTGTCCACCACTGTTGACGATGTTGTCATTGTTGTTTCTGACGTAACTGTGGCTGTTGTTGACAAAGTGTCAACTGCTGTTGCTGTTGTTGTTATTGTTGTTGTTGTTGTTACATCCGTTACGGACCCAGTGACCGTGGCCGAAGTTGTAGTGGACACGCCGACCGGTATACTTGGCACCCCGGACGCAATGGTGGACCTATCTACCGCACTGCCATTTGACTGCAAGGGTACTGGGTGGGTGCAACATTGTATTAGTATGTAAATTAAGGTGCACATGTCTATCTCATTCTCTATATTTAATTTATATTTTAGCATTTTATAAACTTAACAGAGTAATTATTATTTCAAATTTTATTAATCTTGAGAGAGATCAAAATGGCAAAAAAAGTTGAAATAAAAATCATATAATAAAAGTAGGCAAGTATCGTAACTATAATTTTGCCTAATAAATTAAAGAGACTTAAAAAGATAAGTTACGATTCTAAAATTATTCAACATAAGTATATAAATTATAAAAGTTTTCAATACAAAAGGGGTAAACGTTTTTGAACAACAGGCAGATCTCAATTTTAATTCGGTGCTTTTTGACGTTCAAACAGTCGAGATCTTCACTGGTGCATTTTAACGCGATGAACAAGCTGCGTGAGACAGTCCCATTTCTGATATTTTAGTTGAATATCCCACGAATAACAACACTTCTGAACATTTCTTTGTACTTTAGAAAAACGAACGAACGAATTGCCATAAATGTCTCAGTTTTTATTCGATTTTCATAGGGACACTACAAGGTGAAAAGAAGATAATGCGAAACAACGCACTGCTCTATGCTAACAACCGGAATATTGTAAAATTAATAACTTGACTCGAAACTTGGGTGAACTTGAAATCGTAGTTGACGCTACCCCAACGTCAAGGAGTGTCACATAAATAAACAACGTAAAAGCCGNGGGCCTGAATTTTATGCTCAATTGTAACCCTTTTACCTTAACTTACATTTGCCATAAATATACAGAACTTTTGACAATAGAGCTTTCCTTAAATCTCTACAAAATGTACCATCACTGTATAACAATTTAATTGTTCAACATCATATTCAACATTTTGTCTCCTACGCTTTCATTGAAGCCAGTGCTGCAATATTCACAATAAACATGCTTCATAAGCAGCCAAGAAGGGTTCAAAAGAAACAACCTCAAACAAGACAGCAAAGCTGTCAAATGTACAGACGTAAGATAGAAAATATAACGATAAAAGTGCGCAAAATGATATTTCATAATGCTTCCGTGCATAAAACATCACCGGTTTAAGTAATGCGTTAATGTTAAAGTGGAAACACTGCAAATGTTACTAGCAATAGGCTTCAGGTCCATGGGGGTTCATAGTATCATCTTGAAAATGTCAATGTGTGAATAATGAAAAATTCACAAAAAAATTTGTATAATATAAATAGATCAATAAACCTGCTATTCGAACTTGCCCTGTATTTATATTTAGCGCTATGAACTACTCCTGTATGTTTGAGGTTGATAAGGCATATGAGTATCCATTGATTGTGGTAACGATGATGGTGCACAAAATAGGGTTTTATGTCAATTTCATGATGTTTAACTGCATAATCAACACCAGTCCAGTTATATACTAATGTTAATGTAGACATTCTGAATGTTGAAAATCACACCTTTAAAAGTCCATTTGTGATGAAATAATGTGATGAAATATTAGCAAAAAAAGAAAAAATAATAATAATAATAATAAATAAATTCATAGAAAAAATCTCAAATAAAGGTGATTTTTGGACATGACCTGTATTTTAGTACTATCAATCACTGCAGTAAGTTTGAGGATAATTAGTCACACGGTTTTCCCATTTAATGCGTCTAGAGTGCACGGCGACGTCCATGACAGCCACAGGGGATGGCTATTTGTACAGACACAGTGTGTCGATACATTAAAAGATCCTCTTTTGATTTGAAATAAGCATTTAAACCTGAAACACGATACCATTTTGTAAAACAATTTCCTTTTTTTTTCATTTCCGACCTAACCCCCCCTCCCCCTCCCATCAAAAGAAAGGAATTCAAATTTTTGGCAACCGGCCATTTATCGCCGTTCCACAAAAGACCAACTGGGTAATGACGTCATGTCTGAAATTCTGAGCAAAGGGCGCATTAAGAACAGCAGACTAACAGATCCATTGATCAAATATGGCGACCCACTAAAAAGCTTGCCGCTTAATTCCCAATTAGACACTAGATAAATTCCCTGCGGGGATTATGCAACAAGCATTCAAGTTGGTCGGCCATATTTGATCTGCGGATCTGTTAGTCCGCTGTTCTGAATGCGTTCTTAAGACAGGTTCTCGCTAGACAGAAATGTGCAAAAATTAGAAAGAGAAAAATATATGAATATCTAGGGAAAAATTATACGTGGTGTTGATAGATGGTGTCTTATACCTTGAGTGCACAGAAGTATAGAATATGCGGAGTTTCTGAAACAGAATTAAATAATGTGTCTAGTGCGTGTGATGTTTGCAAGGCTGCTAAAGGTAAGAATAAAATGTGACCACACATTTACAATGACATTTAAGGGTAAACGTCGTTGTCGTACTGTATATTTCAGTCTATATTTACTGAACCCGACAACGAGGCTGTTCCACAGAAAATACTTACTGATGTCGTCCTCTGCGCATGCGGTCAAAGGGATTGGGAAGAAGTTGAGATTTTTTATGAGATCTGAAAGCATGCAAAGATAAAAAGTAAGCAAGTGGCATATGTAATGCCTGCATGGGGAGAAAATAGCCTGTCTTTTGAGGTTACGTTTAAGGGACTGGTCAGACGAGAAATTCTTAAGACTGGAAGAGCTACTCGTGCCACCACGCGACCAGACGGGATCTTCCGAGATAGCCCAAACTCTAGCGACATAACGCAAAATCACGCGATATGTGGAGCAGAGTTGGGTCAGATATAATGACAGATTAAAAAAAAAAAACACTTTTATTCCACTAGGTGTAAAAAACATCCAAAAAAGAGATCATGTGATCATGGCAATAAAACGCAATAGACATTAATGTTGGCACGACAAAAATCGAAAGTGTGATCTGTAAATGGATATAGATTTCTAACTGGACATAGTCATTAGGCTTTGCTGGCGAATTATCGAAAATGCCATCAAATCTCTTTTCATGGAGCATAAGGTGCGAATAACTCGCCACCAAGACTTTAATACCCCTCAATTGAACACGCTACCCATGCTATAATGATTTAAAGCATTTGAAGTTTACGAAAGAATCCTGAATTTTTAAGAACAGTTGCCATGGAATGAGCATCAAGTTTTATGTGTGGTAAAGAAGTCACAAATAGTTAAGATTATCACGAAACGTATGAAGGAAGACAATAAGAATAGCACTACTCATGCATCTTTGAGAGAAAACAAGACGAGTGTTTGAGCATCAGACATCATATCGACCGGGAGACTGTGATAAGCATGCGCAGTACCTTTTCGCCAGGCCCGTGGACTTCTCTTTTTCCAGGTGTTGTAAGACGCTGACCAGAACCTTTGCCATCTGCTTTGCATATTGTAACGTTAAGCTGGACGTGTTGGTGTCTTCATTTCTGAAAAATTAAATAAGGGTTGGCCAAATGTTTGATTAGAATATGTTGTGTCTTCGTCTGTAAAATCCAATATTACAACACCTTGGACGGTTTTGAAAAGGTCAGCTATTACCCAAATAAATGGAAGCGTGGGGGAACTACTGATGTCACAGAAAAAGAGAAAAACTTACTATTTTAAGGCAAACAACGCGCGATAGACCTTAATAGGGGGAAAATATTAATTTTCACGAAAATGTCAGCAATTTTCCTTTATCGCCAAGGAGTAACCACTCAAAACCGTTCCCCAAAATAAGATTCATTACCTCATACGTGTTGTACTGTGATAATAAAAGGAAACAGACGTACGTTTTTCTTCTAAATTAAGGACCAACAATCGTTCACTTTTCGATAATGAGGCTTACTCACATTTATATACCGAGTGACCTATGGTACAGATAACTACTCACCACGTAAAAAGGAATTGGGCGGGAGAAATGGTATTACAGAGATCAGGAGCATCTCAGTTCTCATCATTAATTAATTGGTCAATGAATGGATCATTATCAAAACCCAGATTAGCTTATTCTTAACATTTCAATCAAATTCACCTCAAATTTATTGAGTAAGGCTGTTCGGCAATAAGCCAAGAAAGATAAATACACAACTCCCTGTAGTATTATGCTAATCAGATACCTGTCTTCATCTGTGGTTACTGATATGCGATAGTCAGTGTCTCCGGACGTAGTCGACCACGGGGACGTGTTACTGCAAACCAAAAAATATATATATAGAATTAAAAACTGTGTTATTTAAATATTTTCAAAGAACGTTCTATTGTCAGCTTTGGTGCCTTTATGCTGTTGAAGCTCACGAATAAAAGCAACGCATTAAATCAATTCACCAGGAATTTCTATATCCAGCGTGATATTTCTACTGTCACGCCCTTTCATGGGGAAACTTCCCGGGGGCAGTACGCTTTTGTTCATGAATGCAAGTGAGAGTGTGTTTGTGTGCGTGTTGCCCAGCATCTCCGTGTACCCCCCTTTCCTATGTCCTTCTGAACCTACGTCATTTACATCTGTTTTTATCTAATTTGTACGCCGAGTGGGTAATTTAGCAAAATAACTTAATTTTCCGAAGTTTAATTGCCATAAATGAGAACGATTATCAGTGTTTAATTACTGTTAATTGAGGTCCATGTACGCCAAGATCGGTCTTCAGTCCCATCGATTAAGTCAGCTACGTTGTCTTGTATGTCAGAATTCTTGCAATCAAACAAGGCAAATTCAAAACGAGCATATGTTCCAAGAGTAGGTGAGAAAATGTCAATCCTTAAAGGTTATGTTAAATGATAAGGCTACAGAATCAATAATCATAAATAAGATGGGACGACTGGAATTTATAAAATAATCTGGAAAGTGCGTTTGGATACATTTGATTTATGATTATTTTTGAAATAAATGAATGAATTATCTATGAAATTAACAACTGGGATAAAAAGAAAAAATCGAAAGAGTCCCAACAGTCTGCTTCAAGTATTGTGCGCCCCCCCCCCCCTTCGCGTTCTGTTTAAACATGATAACAAGCTAATGTTCTTTTCATTCTAATAACTATGGTAATGACAAACCTAGATAAGTATCTTAACAGATAAAAAAAATCGTTACGTGATCTTAAAGATCATCCACTGGTAACAACCACCAGATTTGTCCTAACTTCAGAAAGCAGAATGGCGCCCCTTCCCAACGTTCTCAATTTTCTTGCACCCCCCCCCTTCCCAACACACACACATATACAAACGCGTGTGCCCGTGCACGTACACAGGTACACGCACCAACACGCATGCACTCGCCTGTGCACGTGCTCGCCCCCCACCCCCCAACCCCCACACACACAGCGGTGTGTCAGACCAATGGGTGTTAACACTGGGGGGAAAGCAATCAGCCATTTGTAATGATTCGGTTTAACCTACCTGTTAACTGCGGCATCCTCTGGTAAGATATCGTCCACTGGAGCCGCCTTGGCACTGTAGATACATAACACGAATACCAGAACTGTGACCGCCGCATGGGGCATATTTCTTGTGTCTGTGGCACTGCCAGTGTGTTGAACGAATTTCCGCATCGCTGAAAATAAAGAGTAAGGTGTGACTTACACGAGCTGTGACAGTGGTCTGCGAGGCAATCTAGTCGTCAGTTACCTTCATATTGTCAGTAAAAAGGCTTTGGTCCGTTTTGTCTTTTTAAGGGAAGAGGTTTGCCGTCAGGGGCTCTTACTATGTGTCTATCATACCAGATATGGCAATTCGCTAACTCACGCGTACGTGGAAGCTCACACACACGCGCACGCACATGCACTCACGCACTCACACACACGCGTGCACACACACACACACACACACACACACACACACACTTGACGGGCATACATGTACATACACAAGCCCAAAACGTACTTCCTTCTAAATCAAAAAGAAAAGTCACAATGGTAGCCAGTAAGCCGCGGCCAATAACATAGGCGTAGCCGATGTACCAGTAGAACAATCTAAGAAATGATGAGGCCGCCTCAACGAAAATTGCCTTTAAAGCAGTTCATGGGTGCGAGTTATAAGCTGTAGCATCAGGTGCTTTTACGCCAATCAAACAGTACCTGATAAATGGCCACTAATTGCTTTTCCCGGGAATACCTTATGTAATTACGACCTACTTGAACCGTTTATACATGTATAGTTAGAACATGACAAAGATTAGTGCCACACATCTGAACTGATGATCCCCATCTCACAGCATTCATACCGATTACATGTAATATGTAGATAACATGTGCTTCTACCACGTGAAATATGCGTGGAAAGTCAAAATCCCTGTGACAGATATCCACACTTTTCAAAAGACTCCCAGTCTGCTGGATTAAGTCTTATCTTACCAATATCTCGTTACCCCGCTGATAACTTGACGTATAAAATATCGTCCAAGTGAAAGGTCCTTATAGTTAATTAATCCCGTGACAAAAACTTTTGCACGTAACCTTAAGTTCGAAGCAATTAGTGCAATAAAGGTTTAGTTGTGGCCGGGCAGCAGTTGCTTGCGAGACAGAAATTAACATTCAATACGATCGAATCTCAAGTATCGAGATTAGCTAACAGTGTGTGCTTGTGTTTTTATTGTCGTAAACGGCTTGTTTGCCATCGTTCGATATTTCTTTCAAATATGATTTATTATTATTATTATTATTATTATTATTATTATTATTATTATTATTATTAGCTTCGTAGGTACGGTGCATTCACAAGGTATTGCACGACTTCAGTTACCAAGTGCAAATGATTAACGGAATGATGAATAAATGAAAATTGCTAATTTCAGCAATTTTAGTGTTTTTAATTTCATAATCTGTCGAATGATATAATGCCTGCGTTTTGGGGGTAAACTTATCTTTGACGGGTCCAAGGATTTTTTTCAGGCCAATATATTCCATACCGTACTTGATGTTTACAATGTTATCTGCTGTGCTATGGAAAAATTATGGAGGACTTCAGGCCAGACACTCTTCATAGAGCACGCATTCAGAACAGCGTACTAACAGATCCGCCGATCAAATATGGCGACCCACTGAAAAGCTTGCCCCTTTATTCCTGATTAGACACTGAATAGATTCCCCAAGGGGATTACGAAACTGGCATTCTAGTGGGTCGGCCATATTCGATCCGCGGACATGTTAGTCAGCTGTTCTGAATGTGCTCTAAAACAGTGCCAGAATATTCAAGTTTTTGACCCCCCGATTGCCATGTACGGACTTTTTCACTTATCTGTTCTCTGAGGTCTCACAAGAAAAATTCTCCATTAAGTTCCTCCCAATTTAAATAAAATATATGTAGTAATAAAGGATGCTGTACACTATCATTTATATAGCCATGCTACTACCATATATGAACAAACGAAAGGGAAAATAACCAGTTTGATTTCTTTGTCATCTTTTAGGTGACACGGATATGAACGTCAGCATGTTGTCACGCAACTTCCAACGTGTTTCCACACCGGTGGCATTCAACGCAGACGTTAAAAGCGTTACTATGGCAATCTGCATCAAACGCAAAAATCATTTTGCATGACCCCTTGAACCTCAGGGTCGGCTGCGTGCAATGCCGCGTGCCCCAGCCAGATCATATAATAGCGATGTTGTTCGCGTCTCCGTATTAAAACGCTGTGCACGTTAGTTCTCAGGAAAACCGAGAGTCCAGAAGTAAATGCGATCCGGAGGAAGCACGTAAGGCATGCTTACAAGAATTATGCTGTCTAGTCCGTTTCCTCGCAGGAAGGACCGGTTTTTGCACCTTGAAAAATCAAACCTGATAATCTGCGCACAGAAAAAGAGACACGATGAAGACAACTAAAAGCACTAAGGCAATGGAATATTTCATACTGATTTTCGATATTCTGCGATAAAATGCTTAATTTTTGACATTCTTCTTTAAATAAACCACACACCCCCAACAGGAGGGTATCTTATGTGTTCTTTAAAAATGTTTCAAACATATTTTTGATAAAATGTCACTTTTTCTTTTCTTTGAAAATATGCATCTGACCGCAATTGCATCTTCTTCAATAATGACGACAACCCTCTTTCCAGAAAAAAAGATAGTGAAAAAATTTAATCAGTTTTTGTACACTTTTGTCGCTTGCCACTGAGATGACATAATATGCAGGAAACAAGTAAAAACAGAAGAGATTGCCTTGAAAAGGGAAATGAGTAATCGGCTGCAATCAGTGTGAACCCTGACGCCAGGTGATAAACATCAAATTTATCTTCACGATAGATTTCATTCGTGTATAATTGATTCTTTGTTTACATACAATTACCTTTGATAATACCGAGTTTCCATAAATGAATACTTATATATCATATAAAAGGGAGATAACGAACAAAAGATAATGCAATAAAATATATAAGCTAGGCAGCGAAAGAAAAAAAATCATAAAAAACGTTAATCACGTACAGTTTAAACATATATAATCGTGGATAGTCTGAATAGTCCCTATGCAGACATGAGGATGTCCATTGGAACCACATCCTTTATTAACCGATAAAGCTTTCTGCGCGACCGGATGTATTAACGATAAATATATAATAATAATAATCTTTATTGAGCACTAAAATGCATACATATTACATTTTACAGGCTCTCTACACTAGTCATAACAACTTAGCAACAATTATACAAAGCTATACAATACTTATTGAATGATTACTGGGAAGCAGCACAGAATAAAACGACTATTGCTATTGGTGGGTGTGTCGTTTTTTCAAACTTTCAGTTATATATAGATATAATGTTCTCAAACACAATTCACTTTTTGGACTGAGCAGCCACTGAATTTTTTCATGATCTGTTTTCTGCTCAGGAGGTATCATTAATCTAATTCTTCTGTATAGTTCGATGCACTTTTGACACTAGCCTCGCAGTGGGTGATTTAGAATTAAGAATGCAAAGTCGAAGTAAACAGAGTCAATAGATGGTGACAGAAATATGGCAAGTAAGGCGTAAGGACAACGGTTCTCTTCCTTTCTATGCACACGAGAGAGAGAGAGAGAAAGAGAGAGAGAAGGAGAGAGAGAAAGAGAGAGAAAGAGAGAGAGAGAGGGGGGGGGGTCCCAAGTTGTTCCCACTGCTAGATGTGGCGTTTATTTGATTGTGCGCCTGTACAAGGGACACCATCACATACAAGTATACAAGGCGTCCCATTCAGTTCCATGGTTGCACATAATACAACTATTGACACAAAAACAAAAGAACACACCCAAGGACACACGCGCGCACACACACACACACACGCACTTTCTGTAACGTTGGTAATTGACAGCCACGAAGCAGTAAGGAGAGGGGAGTGTTTTGTAGAGGAACTGAGTTGATTGACATGCTCTTATGATACTAATACAACTTCGTTTTATGTAAACAGAGAGAAGGCCGCTGGAGATTGCATGAGGTAGAGTTAGAAAAGGAAAGAAAGCGGCGCAGGAATCAACTGGAAAGTAGTTAAGGCNTGTTTTATGGCCCAGACCCCAACACTGTATAAATGTTCTTATTGATTCAGACCAACAGGGTCCTTTTTCTTTTTGCTCCTGTTCATAAATGTTTTTGACCAATCTGCTGGAAGGTAGCTCTTTGAGTCTGGCGCTGTATCTCTGTGTCTGTTTTGCAATATCAGAATAGAGTGGAAATCTTCCAAATTCAGCTCTACAGGCATTGTTCGTAGCATTTTTTCGTACACCTAGTGCCCATTTGCCCATTTTTAATCAATATTTTAAAACAGAGGGATGTCCCCTCCACCCCACCCCACCCAGCCCCTGTCCTTCACCACTTCCCCTCTTTTAACTCTCCAGCGTCCACTGAAGTGTCCAAAATGTATGCCAGCGCACCCAGGGCACGGGGTACTTGGTGACCCCAGCTGTCAGCTGGAGTAATTAACCAGAACAAGCAATTAGACACCCCGGACAGACGATACCAGATTCTTGTGGGGATCCTATAAAACTGGGAATGGCCATTAGCGCGATAGTGCAACAGACAGCTGGCGGACGTGATCGAGAACCTTGAGGTGGCAAGACGCTGGCGGCGTGGGTAGATGCGTTAACGTGTTGATGTTGTTGTCTCTATGGCAATCTGCCATTGGTTAAGTTTTCTTGAGGTCAAGCTGCCCCTAAGCAATATGATTTCTTTTCGAGTGGGAATCCATTTGGTGTAATATTACTGTGACAAATGAGTATCTTTACCTAACGCTATTGACTACCGTTTATATTTTGCGTATTTGTCCCAGTCTTGATTGCAAGTAATAATCGTTAAGCAGCGTGCGGCACTGTCTGTTATTTTCCAATGTTGATAAACAGTATTTAACGGAAAACAAGGTGCTTGACGTATTTACTGTAGGAATAGGGACTTTCTTGGTGCAAACCTCCAGCTGGGGCTTCCATTTCATTCTACCCTCTCTCTCTCTCTCTCTCTCTCTCTCTCTCTCTGCCTGAAGTTTGTCAAATGCTCCCCATAGCATTTAATAAGCATCTGTAATTCTTTTATGCTTTTTATCACACGCACAAACACACCCACAATTCTTGTAAGAAGTTTTTTTCCATTGGCAGATTTAAGAAGTTCTTAACATTATTACAGATCAACAAGATTCGGCTCAGTTTTCTATTTTTCTTGGCAGACTTGAGAATCAAAGTGACATACAAACTGCAAGAACCAATAACATGTACTCCCCCACCCGATTAAGTCCCTCGATTTATGAATATAAATTTCTGCTGGCATTTTGCAGAATTCTTTAGGAGATATATCCAGGGTACAGTTACAGAGGTCCATTATTTTGGATAATGTTCAGCTCCTAAGACGAAACTTATGTTTAAATTGCCATGAAATTTAACGATGATATTTTATCTAACCACTTTGATTCATTTCATTGTTTATAATGTTAGCGGTTGATGAGTTTTCAGGCAAAGGGTATACAACTGCATTACGTGATTGTGGATAATTGATATGTTAGCCTTCTTCGAGGTTAAAGTTTCAGTTGGCACCTGAAATTCTAGAGTAGCGACGAGAGTTCATTAAATGAGTGGTTTTGTTACCGGTTTTGTTGAGATCTGTAATGTAGCAGTCTGCCAGAGTACACGATTTTGCCTAAAAGCCATTCTCCTCCACGTACCCTGATAACTTGTAGTAAAGATTTTGATTAATTTCCATTAGAATAAAAATAATGGAAGAATTTTCTTCGACAAAGTTTGTTTATCTGGTAATTATTTCATTGTTCCATATCTATATCTTTCTTTGGTGAAAAGGCATTTTCAAAAAGGCATTCTTATTGTAGTAAAATTTACGTGGAGCACGTGTTATATCCAGAACCTATGACAAGTTCTGATGGTAAGTCAGTAGTTAGGAAGGTAATCCAATATGTCATCGTATACATTTGCCGAAAAAGAAAGACGGGAAAAAAACTGAAGTGAGAGGAAGTCGGCAGTGTTGTTTCCGTCCAGAAACAGATGTTTGCAGTTAGTTGTGCAAGGGCAATGTTCAACGACATGTGCTGAGATGTTATCACTGCCGGCTGGCTTTAGTCTTGCGCAACGTTGCTCCGGGTTCTAGTGCATCAGACTTTTCACGTTCTTGGTCCCTTTTCCGATTCCCGATTTCAGTTATAGGCAGATTATAAAAAAACAAAACACAAGCGGTTCAACTTTCAAAAATCCAGTATTCGTTTTATTTGTACTGGTGGTATGCACAGAATATATAATGTGTACTCAAATTGTTGCGATAATTTAATAGTAGTTTTAAGAGATAAAAATGTATCTTGAGTCGCACCCACACGCTTGCAACTACATCAAAGTGATCTGGATAACCCCAGCAATATGTCAGCAATTAAAGTTGACATTAAAGTATTTTAGATTATACAATAAGACTAAACAACTTACGTTAAAAACTTCCAAAACGTTTTAACTTGCTATAAACAAAGATATACAGGACGAAGTTTAATCCCTGCAAAAATGATACTTAAAATTTCTATGTCTCCATTTCCTCATTTCATTTTTAGTTCTCATTTTATCTTTTATTCTTTCTTCTTTTATGTTTTGGTCTTTATTTATTTTGATGTCATTACTCGTGTATTTATAATATTTTTTGATGTCATTACTCGTGTATTTATAATATTTTTTGATGTCATTACTCGTGTATTTATAATATTTTTTGATGTCATTACTCGTGTATTTATAATATTTTTTGTTCACAAATTATGTTTTCATTTTACTTTCTTTATAATTACTTTCAAGAGTTTATCGTTATCGTAAAATCTCTCTACGTTGATGAACTTGGTAAAATTATTTCATATCACTTCAAATGGCACGATGGTAGGATCACCAGAGCAATAATGCATGCGGCATTTCAAATCTTCCGCGTCTACAAATGTCACTTGTTAATTCCGAATAGCAAATTTTGCCAAAATAATACCTTTATCTTTTGGCTTATTTAACTCCTAAGGTCATATCTTTTATCTTCAAATAATTCCGGATTTCATAATGACATATGTGATCGCGTGCGGAATTAAAGTTTCGATGCCGCTTTCCAAACTTCAGCCTTGGAGGCGTAACCGGAATGGGCCCCAGTTTCTATATGTAGGCCTACTTCGCTTACACTATCTACACTGAAACAGCTCAACAAACTCACAAACAAATCACGTTTTTAAACAGAACATTTTATTTCGAATACTGTACGTATTCAATTACAAAAAAAAAATCATCACAGTTCACTTCCTATTAGGAGACTTGTCTCTTGGAGGAGGTCTCTCTCGTAGGCAATATCACAGTCAAAATGTGTTGTTTTTAGCAACAAAAAAAAAGTATATAATAAACACGTCACAACCACGTTAAATAAGAATTGTCTTAAAGACGAATAAGTTAAGAGAGTATGAATAAAATATTAATAAATACCACACATGTTGGACGAAGACGTGAAATTTTCACAATAAATTACGTCAATTACAATAACTTAAATAAAAAACCGTTGCAATAAATTAAATGGATACACTTATGAATATTATACATTACAGCACTGTATATGAGTAATCTCCTGTCACAAACGCTAGCCTTAACTCCAATGGACCGTAAGGACAACTGACAAAAAATAAATGAATTGCGGAAACATAAAACTTGGCTCACGGAAGCCCATGTTTCCATGCACGGAGAGAGACATAAATTGGGTATGATTTAACAGAGCTTCCGTGCATGTCCACATTTTTGAGAGGCCCGGCCGAGACTCGTCGTACTGCCAAAAGATATTCCGCAGACTTAGTCGGATAAGAGATTCCTATTCGATTGTTGGTTTGAAAACAACACCGTATTTTTTAATAAATACGGAATATTAGAATTGTTTGATATCCCTACACATCGTCAGTTCCCTGATTTTATGAATTCGTCTTTGGAAGGAATTACTCATGCGTTATATTAAGATTTCTAAAACTGTTTCTACATGTACCTCTAACTCTACTACTTCGACTAATACTTTTCTTCTACTTAATCTGCCTCCTATTCTATTTCTTAAAAATAATACTAATAACTTATCATTTAAAATGGCACACGCTCCCATCCAATCGGATGAAAAAGTCCGTCTTGTTCGTCCTCGGAATTTTCCGTCGCCCGTCGTTGTCGTGAGTTTCCATGTGTCTTCTCTTCGTGTGGTACGAATCCCCAGTTCTCCCATCCCTCGGCGTGGAACAAACCGTCCTTCTCGGGCTTGGCTGCCCGCCTCACGCGGATAACGTCGGGGTCGATGGCGGCCAAACGACTCATTATGGCTGATTTCTTTTTAGATTTTAGTCCTTCATCTCCCAGATTCATTCTGGACATTCTGAACCTTTTGCTTGGGATTAAAATCACGTGAGGATCTATGGGGCGAAGACGGGAGAAATATTTAGAAAGAGCACCAGTGCTTCTTTTAAATATTTGAATCACTTCGGGGTCAATATTTGAATCATCGTCTGGGATGTCTCTTTTTCGTAGGACCTGTATTACAGCGGGGTCTATACTGCTGTCCTTGGTAAACTTTGGGGATTCAGTGCTCCTTGTAAACACTTGAATTACCCCAGGGTCAATGCGAGAAGCGCTGTTTGGGCCCGTTTTTCTTTTCACAACCGATACAACGTGAGGATCGGTCACTTCTACAGCGTCACCGTCCACTTCTCTCTTCTCGCGGTTGGCCCGACCGTCGTCGCTGCTAACGCGGTCTCGATTGTAATCGTTGGGTAATAAGTCCTCAGGGAAGAAGTAAAGACCATCCCACGCCGCTCTCTTCATGCGGTATTCCCTGACAATGACACCGCTCTCCTGGTCATCACCTGAGAATAAAAGAAAATGACAAATTTAACCACTTTCAAGTATTTATTTTTAGCATTAAGAGCCGGCTACCAGAAATACAGTCGCGTGTAAGTCTCACTTTAAGTTCAAACAGACGCAGGAGTGACGGCCAAGATGAATAAAATGAAGATTTATTACCGTTGGTGATCTTTTTGTTACATATAGCAAAGATGACTGTTTGGTATATAAATAGAACCTAGCCTTGGATAAGTTGTCTTCTGCTTGATTGTGTACTTTTTTTTTCACTCTTTTCAATTAATTTGTATGGAAATTTAATATTTGAGATCTCAACGAAAACTTTTGCTTTTTTTTAATTTCATAAATGTCGAATATAGCGGACTTCGTTCGTTAAAAAAAGTTCTAAGATTCAACCACTTGGCTTTTATACATAGCTTTTTAACACATTTCATTTGAACTGTTCATAATAAATTTTAAGTTTCTTTCATGTGCTGCTATATTTTGTAATCCTTACAAAGCCCCTGCAATTTGTACTATGACTGAGCTCAATGTTTGTCGTTAGGATAAATACTAAACTATTTACGCTTACAGTTGATATGTTAAGGGTAACAAACGAGAAAAAATTGAATTGAAGACTTCAGTAACACACTAGTCGTTGCAGAATCGAGTGAAAGTAACTTACCTAAAACTTCTCCCAGCGTTAACGTTGGAGCTGCTGTGCAGAGATGAAAACACAGTACAACCAGCACGCTAAGAATGATCCAAGTATCTCCAAAAATCACCATATCTGTAAGGAGACAAATTTACAACTCAGTAAAACAATGAACATAATACACGTACACCAGCCAAGGCGTCAATTCTCTTGCTGCAAGCGAAGCAGAAATGAGCGCGTTTGGCGGAAAAAACACGTTTTATACCGCGAAGTTATTTCACCAAGCGAAGAAAAAAAATACAGATATTTTCCACTTCTCTCCCTGTGTGTTTAAACGAGACCGCATGCTCACCGTTAAGCCCATCCCAGAACGCTAGGAAAATTTGATTGACAGATCCCAAGGTTAAATTCTAGCTGGTCATTTTGGAAAAAAATCAAATCATGTATAGTGACCGATTATTGACTCCGTGATTTGCTCGTTATGGGCCATTACGTGCATTCCTAAAATATTTTATGCGAAGTTTTAATCGCAATTCGGAAATTAAGATAAGTGTAATTGTCCATTTCCTCCACTATGTGTTGTGCTAATGGAGCAGTATGCGGCCTGATGTTTTAGTTCGACTAGAAAATTGTGTTAACTGGAGACATTAGCCCCAGGGTCAGTGTCTTCAGCAACCACTGTAAAACACTAGAAACGTGCGAATGCGACATTTATGTAATCTACGATACAAACGCGCGGTGCTACAACACGTGGCAGTTTGCCCGCTGCTGGAGAGAAGCGGCAAGTTATCTTAAGTCTCAGGGAAAAAAAAGGTCTCACCTTGCCTTATGTTTCTTGATTTTTTCTATCGGGTAATATCTTTCCAAGTTGTTCTCTCAAATTCAGTGCTTTCTTGTTGCTGTCTCGCTCTTGAATATCTTCAAACTAGAAGTCACCTCCAGGAATTAAAACGTGTTCCAAATAGATACCGGCTTAAAGTCGTACCTAAGGTAATACCCTTGTAGGTTCTTAAGATTTAATCTGGCGACTTGAAGAAAGAGGGGAGAATTTTATAGAGCAGCGCCTTGAGTCATGGCGGCTAAATATAGCAACGCTCAGTAGGACACGCGAGGTAAGGCGAGACGCAGTACAACGCGGATGGGGAATCCCTTATTTGACGTAGGCGTGGCCTCCGCCACAGGAGCGTCCGGTACTGTTAATCTGAGTCGCTTCAATCAAATTATCGTCGATCACAGGTTGATTTTTACAGGAAGCCAGTTTTGTGGAGTTCGCCACTTTAACAATAAACGCTCAAGTGTCTGAAACATCAGTCTCTTAAGTATGAGGAAGTATTAGTCTGCGGTGACCTACGTGGGGAGTGGGGAAAACGGGTTATGCATGGTTACATACAAAGTCTTGGGGTATACCACTAAGATTATAGAGAACATTATATTTAATTATCTAATAAAAACCAATTTGTCAGCTGAACCGAAATCTTAATCGGAAGAGGACCGGAGACAATCAACGTAATATATCTCAAAGGGTCCAATTTCATGACGCCCAAGCGTCTAACCGAATATTAGGTCTGCCACGAAAACGCAAAACATTCGCTGGCTGTTCCAAATTTTATGATCATTGCCTGAGACGTCTTGACATGGCACACGTGTGTAGTAGTGTTTAAGAAGAAACGACGGGTATTATTAATTGAGGAGTGTGGCACATTTATTAAAACTGTTCGACTTCATCACCGGCAATAATAAATTATCGCTTTCTGGAAGTCTCGAATTTTGTGATTTTTGGCATTGTGGTTATTGCTTATGATTTCATCACTTCGCCATGATTGAAAGAAACCACGGAACTTTTTTATGTGCGTTATGACGACAATCCGCGTAAAACATTTCATTTTTTCTGACGGTTGTGCAATGCACCTTTTCTGGTTTTAGAAATATATGATTAAGTCGAGATGCAAATTTAAGGCCAATTCACACCATGCTCAGAAAGTTCGATTTCGAATCGATCCTAGTTATTGTACAGCGCGTACGTCTCTTGTGGTCTAACCGACGTGTACATTGGATATTGTACAGACTCTAAGGGATTCACATTAAGCGTTTTTCGCTTCGTGGGAGTCGCCACATCTAGATCACAATAAATACACTGTACTTTAGCTAAGTGAGCTGAAACGAGGCCAACCTAATGTAGATCGATTCGGGTGGAACTATCATAATCTAGTGTGAACGTCATGGTTTTATGTCTCATGTAGGACGTATCAGACGTTGACTGGATCATATGGTTCATACACACATTCAGGAAATATTGTTTTCCTAGCAGACGCATTATAACCCACTAGCCGTAAGATAATGTCCTTTACGTGACAAATTCATTTCAAAAACTGGACACGCGCGTGTTTAATTTTATCCCAGGTTATTACAATAAAGCTAACAGGCGGGCTCTGCCGCGCCCAGTGCTTCCTCTGCCAGAATTGAGTTTAAGACCTAAAACCTGTCAAAGAACAAGTTAAACCCGAGACTTGTAGGCCTACATGTCTTTTGCTTTTTACACTGTTTATTCTGTTTCCTTGATGTACGTAAGTTTCCTTTGCATCTCAAATTGTTAATTTCTAAGATCGACTCTAATAAAGGTCTTTTTTTTCTAAAATCACTTTTTTCTACTTAATGATGTGCAAAAGACATACCAATACAAATACAAATAAGTGCATTATCGATTTGAACTGAGGTTGTACTTTCGATTTCAAATTAATTTTCATTTTTGTTTGCGTACATCAAACAAGAAAAAACAACCAAACTGTATTGGCGACGGGAAATGAGTCCTTCATCTACTCAGCTCAAAAAGGTACATTTGTAAAGGAATACACACTACTTTTCTAAACTATAATGGCCAGAAGGTAAATTTCGGCAATATGACTAGAGTGCGTTGCGAGTGACTACACAAGGCATTAGTGTGTCGGCAATAAGGTCTCAAGTACCTTATCACGCTTATTGATTGTGCCAGCACTTTTTATAATGTGAGTGTCCGTGTGTGTGTGTGTGTGTGTGTGTGTGTGTGTGGAGAGAGAGAGAGAGAGAGAGAGAGAGAGAGAGACGAACGTCTAAATTGAATTCCACGTCATTTTTTTTCAGCAGGATCGTTTTCATCCCAAATTAAAAGTACAGAGAAAAACCCAGACAGACTTTGGGCATGTACGCTTCCTCTAATTTTCTGTCTGCTGTAATTTGCTTTGATTAAACCAACGAATCCGTATCCTAAAACAAGCATACAGACATTCATTTCCTTTATCATCATCATTCTGATTTTTATTCGTAATATCACAATGTCTATATCCTGAAGACTGTGTTGCGTCATTGCTGACAGCTTCAAGATGGAAGCCACGGATACGTGTAACATTCACTTGACGTATACAGGGTATAGGTTTCGAGCCAAAGTTTACTTGTATATTTTGGAAATTCTTCAATAAAAAGGGGTGAATGCTCATAGTAATTTTGAGCTTGTGTTTCTCTGGTTTCTAAAATCTGAGAAAGACGTGGAAGCGTTCTCATGTTGGTGGCTTTTCATGTGCCCCATGTAACATCATTTTTACAACCCCACCCCTTGTGGCAGTAAGTTTTTTGTTACGTGAGATAAAAAAAGAGAAACTGCTCAGAGTTAAGCCACGGTGCTGCGTGTAAAAGAGTTGCACTTTTACAAACTGCGACTTCGCGTTCAGTTAAAGATGTTATGTACAAATTCTTTCACACATCTCACACATCTCCATTATAAAGAAGAATGCTTTTTAATATAATTCTGCAAGCGCAATTAACCAAAACGCAAACCCAGTGAGGATTACTAATTTTAACTATCTGTCATCCATGTTACGGTCCTTCTCCAAGTTGTCATTCTGGAAAACATAGTTCTGGCACTTAATCAAAGCTAATTTTTCCCCTATAATCAAATCCGAATTATTTCAATTAATAGTATGTTTTATGCAGAAAGTAATACAAATGGAAACCTCGAACATTAGGCCTATACACCGTACATATTGCTTCGCAGCAAATTTAAGTAATACTCGGCACGTATTGAGGGAATATAGCAACCAAGATAGATGGGGTGTTTTTGCTTTGTTTTTCCTTTTTGGCTTTCAATCAATGATGTAATAATTAATAATGTAGTTAATAATGAAACAGGAACTACAGAAAGTTTTCCTAAACAAATCTTTTCCATCGTTAAGACCACGTTCCCAGGAGGCTTTTATACCATTAACGTAAAATGTCTATTCAATTTTCTCTAAACAAAATTGAATATTTTGTGCATATCAGTTATCGCTGTAGTATACCTTTTGATGTGAGATTAAATTATATATGCATTAAATGTGAAAAGGTGAAAGTCTCTGCCATACGTTTCGAAAAAGACGCCCTACGCGTGGCACAGTGTATATGCGAGTTCATCCGATGGAAACCTCGAACATCATACGCTGTGTGTGGGGTGCTAGGTAAATGTAGTAGAAAAATAACAGTACCACATTGTCTCACAAAAAATAAAAACAGGTAGTTGTCTGTGGAGGTTTGCAGTTATTATACAGGGCCGTAGCCTGAGCAAACTGCCAAGGGGGGGGGGGGGTGCAGTAAGCGGAAACGANTTCTGGTGCATTTTAACATGAGTGCATTTTCTCACAGAATTGATACCAACTTTGCAATTATTTTTTTTACCTTTGCGATTATTTTTTTTTGCACCTCAAATCCCAGGGGGGCAGCTGCCCCCCTGCCCCCCCGGAGGCTACGGCCCTGTTATAGTAAAAACTGGTGACGGGTCAGTCAGTTACTGTCGAAGTTGAATAGAAAACCCCATCTGGCAAGTTAAAAAGTGACCTTTGTCCTTTTTTACAGCGATTTTTTTCCATTCCATGAGCGGTGTTAAACGATTTTGCTACAAAGGTAAAAAAATAAGACCGAAAATGATTTGTGAAACCAGCTTTTAACTCAACTCAGACACTGTACTCATCCAACTGACGGAAGTTGCAATAAATAAAGTTCATTTTTGTTACCATCATTATCATGTATGCTGCATCCTTTGTACGAAAATCCTATAATCTACCCTGTTCAAAATTTCCATTTTTGCATTTATTGATTTTTTAAATTTAATTAATTAATTAATTAATTTTACTTATTGCCACGATTTTTCAAGTATCCTTTTCAAAGGATAATAAAATAGGTACGCATTTACCAGGTTATTTCCACGATCTGTATTTGAGCAATTTATGATGACGCATCTTGGGTGGACTTTGAATTTTAAAAAAGGCAATGTCTCACAGGAACGTTAAGGAAATTGATCTCTTTTTTCTTTATTTTTTAAGTTATAAAAGAAAAAAATATCTGTTTCCAATTATTAAATGAATAAAAATGAATAATAAGAAAAGCGTGAGGATTTAAGGATACAGACAGTATAAAAAGTCAAATTTAAAAGCAACAAAGACATTGAGGGAGTAGGTCTAGATACATTAGGCTACTCATAAAAATCACAGCAATCGCGCGTACAGTTTTGTGCTGCAGATTTTATGGTTAGAGCCCGTTTAGGAGTGAAAATATTTTTCTTAAGGGCGTATTTTGGGGTTGCATGCCATATCGACCCACCCCGATCTGCTAATATATTGGTTATTCACTCAAAAAACTTGATCCTTGCATTGGCGGAACACAAAAACTAACCATTTCAGAGAAAAGTTTTTTCTTCATATATTGTCAGTGAAAGATAAATGTGTATATTTCGTATAGTTTCGCTCTTTTGAACGCATATGAAACGAGATAACACGCAGGCCGAGCGTTTCACCGTCCACCACGTCCAGCGAGAGCGTAACCACCCTACGGCAGTTATTTCATTTTTAACACGTCCGCCTATCTGAGTCATCTTCCGGTATACGAGCTCTCCTTTATTTGGAGTACGAAAGGATATCCGTTACAATAACAGCATGGAAGCTGAGGTAAGAATTTTGTTTTGTTAAGAAAATCTGATTTATTGATCTCCGGCGCAGTCGATCGGACCTGTTATGCCTTTTTGTTCTCAGCATTGTTATTATCTGTGATTTTAATGTAGCTGAATGGCGTTGGTCCTTCTGAGAGCTGACATATGACTCCTCTTTGTTGTGTGTTGTGACGGCTGTGAAGATGGTTTTGATCACGATATGTGATTCAATGCTGAAGGATCAGTTTCGATTTTGCGGCGGGATCGCAAAATATAAGAATTATCTGTGTTTTGTACGACATTGTTAAATCTCTCTCTCTCTCTCTCTCTCTCTCTCTCTCTCTCTCTCTCACACACACACACACACACACACACACACAAATCACATACACAACATTTTGCCAACAATTCTTCCCGTTGCAAATATTTGTTTTGCTTAAGCGCCTACCTACAATGATAGGGAATCCAATATGTCAACATGTGGAAGCAGATACAGAGAATTATAATGTACATATACTAATGTGTAAACAATGAATGGGATTATGGATAATGATATGATACCTTTGTCAGTACAACAATTAAGTTTGTTTGTTTGTGGAAAGTGAAACCATAATACTCGCAAGCTATTTTTGTTTGGACATGCTACTGGTATACTTGTATATTGAAAAAATAGTCTAAAATACACAACCTAGGTTAGGTTAATGGCTTAATATCAGACTTTCAGATACAAGAAATTTTGAGTTGAAATAACATAATCACATATCTGTATATACGTAGCTCATGTTGTGTGGGGGTGTGTGCTTATAGCTGATTTTGAAATATAAGTTTTAAGCTCTTTGCCAAATTCTGAACATATTGTGTTTGCAACATACTGTTTTGGGAGAAAGTTGTTTATTGGCCATGTCAGGTGGCGGGGGGGGGGGGGGGG
>NW_019775589.1:125270-143461 GCF_001039355.2 Lingula anatina
GTTAATCAGAACAGTCTGTATCATTCATTAAAAAATACTGTTCATTGTGAGGACCACCACTGCCACCCTGCTACACCTAAATAGCTCAGTCTTGTTTATAAATATTAATTAATGGGATTGCTTTTCTTGATGGTTTATATATATATTCAAGCCGAGAGTAATCTTTGTAAAGTAAAGCATTGGATTAATGGAAGGTGTCACATGCTACTGAACAGCGTGACATGCATTAGCTTACAATTGCTGAATATCTTACTTCCTGTGATGGTGCATATTGGAAAAAAGTAGCTTAAACCCAACTCTATTGATTGAGAAAGCTAAGGGTTAGGAAAACAATTTATATTGTAACTTAGTCCAAAGATTAATGCCTGAAGGATCAGGAAAATCAAATCTCGCAGTTATTTTTTTATTCACATCATTGTTTTCTTATCAGTAATGTTTAAGCTAGCGTTAACCCATTGACAAGTTAAATATTTACAAGATTTGATCATGTTGTGTACGTATTGAGAATTGTCCTACTGTGTGTGGGTTTGTGTACAGCTCAGTTCACTGTAGCCTTAAGTCATGTTTCTAGTCAAGGAATGGAGGTCTGATTTAGTACACACTAGTATTAAAGATGCATACAAAGTCAATTTTTTGTCACAAAAACCAACCAAATGCCAGCATATAGTTTCAAGTAGTATAACTAAGAGAATTACCAAAAGGCATTGTTTAATTTTACCCGAAAATGATGTTTGAACGGATTTTTCTGCTGGCATTCTAAGCTGTATGTCAATGGGGCAGGAAAGTAGGTCACGAACTTAGGTTAAATTTACAACCAAAAATTTAAAGAAAGGAGCAGTCTAAAGGTCTTTTATGGCTGATTGAGTGATCTATTCAGTTTATCCCTTGGCATGTCGAATAAAAATCTAGTAGAAGTGGTTTACATGTGTTACTGGGAATCCACGCTCCACCGATGCTCGGTTCGTATGTACCTTTAAGTCAGACCATCATCCCTTGACTGGAAATTCAACTAAAGCTCAGACAATGTGGATATTTCAAATCAAGGTCTCATGACTTCATTATTGTTTACTAGTACATACTAAGTTCAGTTCCCTTTACACAGGGCTAGGAACTGTTTAGAGAACAAATTTGCTCCAACTCTAACTGTAACAAAAGAAAAGCTGATATGCTAGTATTAAATATTTTAACACATTTATGTATTTGATAATACAATAACTAACTGGTTTTAAACAAACCATTTTTCCTTGTGATTCATATTTCACCCAAACAGACTACTTACTAATGATTTAGCTCATGGTCAAAGTCAACTATCATTTTGGTCTGAAAATTTAGACCAAATTTCAGACTAAAGTTCTTTTAGGTGAAACGGGCTAAACGGGACTGGAAACATGGCATGTTTTTAGTATTGCTGATGTGAAGTGAGCCTGGAATTTGTTGATCCTGGGGATTGATTTACATTACAGAGGCTAAGCTGATTACAATAGATCTTTAGATCTAGACAGCTTTGACAGTGTAATACATAATGGCCTGGTAAGGATTATAAGATGCTTGAGACAGGTTAAAATCTTTGATTCAAGATAAATGATTTAATTTTTCAGTCATGCTTATCCAGATTATTTCAATTTTCACAGGAATCAAACTTATTTTTCCCCTTAGATATGTGGTATGGCTTTTCTTTAAGACAACTAATAGGGTAAAGCATCTGAGCCAACAGGTTATCTAGAGCTAAGCTTCCAAAAATCAATGATAGCTGAAGAGCTCTCTTTACTCCAATCTTTTCTATTTTATAATTGGGAAATTTGATACACTGTTGCATTAACTTCGTATGAAATTAAATGTGTTAAAAATGTGATTTGCTCAATTAAATAAGTGCAAAATGTGTAGGAATCAAAAGTCATTTTTGTTCCAGCTGGAAAGACCAATAGACATACAAGCAGCAGTTTGTGAGTTAATAGAATATTGTAAAAGCCCACATAATGCCTAATTATTGAAAGTGAACAATAAAATAGAATGCAGTAAACTTGTAAAGACACAGACTAGTTGTAATGTGCCTAGACCTATTATACATGTTTACTTCACCAGCTGATACTTCCATGAGTACAACATTATTTTCAGTTTTTACTTCAAGATGTATTGCCGTGTACAGATAAGTAACAGGCAAGTCCGGATGGTAATTCTTCAGTATTAAAAGGTTTTCCTGGTTTCAAATGATGCATAAAGTTATCAGTTCCTCCCCTCAGCACAGGTGCTCTATACATAAACTGCATCTGATAGTCATTGGTTTTTCACCCTGAAATTCTCAGGTTACTGAGTTCCAGCAGAGGCTGTTGGATGATGCAGGCTAATTACCAGTAAACTTTAAAACTTAGTGTGCTGGGTTCCTCACAGGGTATGATATTTTGGCGGTATCAAAAGAAAGGGGGGGGGGTAATTACAGGGGCAGACAGAAGCAGTCTTCTGGGTCTTTCAGAAGATGGTCAGAATTTTTTAGTTTACATTGACCAAGGAGTTATAACAGATGTTATAACTCCTTGCATTGACAGGCAACTAAATTTTTTCTGTTGGAAGACGGTCAAAAGTGGAGAATGGATCAACAAAGGTAATTTGGAAGACTGTCAGAAAATGTCTCTGGATCCATTCCTGAATTAAGTTGTCAAACCTATTTCTTTGCTGCTGTGTTTTCTAGAGAGCTACCAGTAGGAGAGGAGGCAAAATACTCTCCACAATCACTAGTACTCATCTGACCTTGAATTGCTTATTGCTTCTGTCAGTTTTACACAGTAAAATGTAACTGATGTCAGTTTCCTTAGTACTGACTGATGTTGATTGAACTCTCCCCTTTTTGTCTAGCATTGGCATCAGGGGAAGTTTTAATCATCCATGCTAGTAGGTGTGTACTAGTGATGTATCCCAAACCAGGTCTGTGCCCTTTTTATTTCTAAGTTTTGTTTGCTTTTTAAAATAAAATTACAAAGGCAACTGGCCTGATTTTGTTTGAGGCTTTCAGGATATAAAATTACCCTGTGTTTTTTTTCACTCTTGATTCCCTTTATATATATCTCAATAAGAATTTAAAGACTGCTGTGTAAATATCTTGAGCTTGTAGGAAATACAGCATGGACACAGAAGCAGAGTTTGACAGCCCCTAACATTTGCTCATCTACTTGAAACTGAAAAGGAATCTCCTGAGTCAGAGAGTTGTTTTTCCTTATTTTTTTCTATGGTCCTGAATACCATCTGCCTTTGATAAATAAATAAATAAATTGGCCATAGAGCAGGGTTGAGCTAGAGAGTCATACTAGTAAGCATCTGACCACTACCTTATAGTAGGTTTAGTAGTAGTAGTACCCCGGTAATAGTTCTGTAGTAACTAATTAAATAGACAAGAGCAGTAAGTGCAGGCCTTTTACACCCTGTGTTGGTATCTGATATAAAAATGACAGGAATCACGTAGCACAGTCTTCAGGATATAGATATTTTGATATTGCATAAAAAAACAGAAAGATTACAAAGGGAAGGAATATCTGTTTCAGGATGATGGTTTGTCTGTGTTAAAAGAAAATAAAAGGAAGTTGATGTTGTAAATTGTTAAGAAGTAGTTTGTGTTCATTTTTAATTTGAGGTTCCAATTAAGGTGAAAAGGATGGTTCTCTGACAGAGTTATGTTGGTTCTTTTTGTTTTGCACTTAGTTATCTCTCTCTCTCTATTTCTTGCTCTCTCTCTGTCTTACACACACCCATACACATGCACGTGTGCACACAAACATGCACATACACACACAGATGTAAATGCTCTAGCACTTTTAAATGCATTTTAAAAGGCTATACCGTACTGCTAGTAAATTTAAATTGAACAGCATAGTTATTCATGCTAACTCTCACAGGCATTCCGTACTGAAACTCTGACAAGAAGTTTTTAGAAAATAAAAAGAAAAAACCTGTTTGTGAGTATGTCTGTGTTCCCTTATGGTAATAGGTCAAGCACATCAGTGGTGTTTTGCTGGCATCTGAAGATTATTTTCTTCTCAGTGATAAAATTTCCCCTATTGCTTTAGCCCCAGTTACGTCAGCAGGCTACTAGGCTTTTAGACAAAATAATAACAGAGATCTTTACAAATAAGGGTTTGTGGGTATAATAACTTCTTTTGTTTCATGAATAATTTAAGAAATACACTCAAAATGTTGAAGTTAAAACATATGTAATAGAAATAAATTGGAATATTAAAAAATACATGAGGATCAATTAAAGTTATATCCTTGTGTTTTTGAGATGCAGGCAAACTTAATGAACAAATTTCAAAGCAATGTTACTTACTCAGGGCACATGTCGCCATATTGGCAAATTCCCCCTAACAAGGACTGCTAGCCGTAGCAAACCTAATGGCAACTTACAGCAGTGTTTGCAGTCAAATTAATATGGCATAACTAAAGGCACAGTTGCATCAAAGATAAATTGATAGAAAGCTTCAAAAATAAATGTTATTAGTGAATACACAGAGGGCACATGCATACTGTCTCATCTGGCTGTCTGATAACCATGCATTACTGACCATAAGCAGCCAATCGGATTTCAATCGACTCAGTCCACTGAGTCCAGCAACAGTAGTAGTACTAGTAAATAGACATAAAGATTCAACTGGCTAGCTTGTATTATGGTAAGAAATAGTAACTGCAGTCTGTTGCAGAAGATAATATGAATAGCTACAAAGTTAAGCTATGATAACTTGAGTGAAAATGCAGGCTTTGTTTTAAGTGTGGGTGCACCTTAGGATCATAATGAGATTGGAGCCATGAAGTCCCCAGAAAGTTGACCTTGTGGTCATTAAGGTATTGACCTGAGGTTGTGTTTGTGGTGAGCAAGACAGTGTGGAGACTCAGATAAAGAACTAGGTCAGTTTCTACCCTCTTTCACAGGCTCTGGTTCAGAAGTTGAGACATTGCATTGGGAATTGATAAACAAGCAAAAAGTTTTATGTTATGACTGATAGCCATACTCAGACTTAAGTTGACTTGTGTATAGCTAGTCTCTATAAACTGTTACAGAGTATCAGGTACAGAATTTACTGCAAAATTTTTGAAATTAAGGTTGAGTTGATGAAAGCTGATGTCGTAGAAGCTCTCACTGACATATTACATTGCAGAGAACTAGCTCAGAATTGTTTGCTTTAAACTACATCTTATTTTGAATAGAAACAATGTAGTTTAAACTGCATGCAAGTTCAACACATTCACAGTATGAACCACATGGAGGAGTGATATTGCTATCAGATACCAGTAGTTCCACATATGGGATAATGTATATAGCAGAGAATTCTGGTTCTCTACTGGCTTTACCAGTCGTGCTCAATCTTCAACCAACTTTTTTATGGATATTTCATGGAGTACTATCACTATCACTATCAGTATCTTGCCAATAATTTCTGATTAGCCTCCCGGTTTCCTGTGTCATTGATGGCTATGATTACTTGCAATATGAATCCTATTCAATTGAGTGATTAATACGGATCTTGCACAGAATAACATTAGTCCGGAAATTGGACTTAACTTTAAGACCGAAATGATAGTCTGCATGGACCCGGGGTAAATCAGTTAGTGTGATCAGTTGTGGCCTAGTTTTAAAAAATGAAAACTGTGCTTGTTTTATAGCAATAAAGAAATGGCTTATGAGAAAGACCAGTGGTTGCTTATCTTTAGCAGAAAAAGACCAAAAATTTGATCTTAAGATTTAGACCAACTTTGAATTTGCATGCTAAAGTCATATGAATCTGGCCCCAAGACTCATGCTAGCTATTTTAGCCTTGTCCTTTTTTAATGGTCAATCTTTATTTTCTTTGTTTCTTTTTTAGTTATTTTTGGTCAAATTGATAATCGATTTAGTCAATAAAAATGTCTGATCTGGGTAATATTATTTTGACATCTACTAGGCAGAAAGTAATTTCACCCTTGAATGAGCCCTGATTTGGATGATGTGCATTTGCCCTACATAACAGATTAATAGTAGGAAATATTAATATCATTTTATATTACAAGAATATTTATGTTATCACTTTTTCATTGTCCTGTCAAAGGTTACTAAATCATACAGGAAATTATTTTTAGTTTATATTGTTTTTGTTTTTATTTTGATGGATAAATTCAAAGTTATTATCAGTATTCAGATTGCCACAAAAGAAAGAAATGATATGAAGACAATAGGATGGAGTAATTGTGATATAGTGCTATCTTTCCTGTATCAGCAAAGAGGATATATGGCATAGAGTTAGCTGTCGCTATTTTAAAACTATCTGACTAGATGGAAATTTTTTATGTACTTTGATCCAGGATAACTGTAGTATTAAATAAGCTGTCAAAATTTCTTACAATTTCATAATCATTTGATAACTTTATTTATTTATTTTATTATTTTGTTAAACTTGTGCCACTTAATTTATTAAAAACCCTTCAAAAAATTTTGTTGCATGTGGTGAAATGCAGTTGTATTATTTTATAGAATATTTTTTTACATGAACTTCGGGACCTTAAAAGGATACAGAGCCTATCAGTCAAGCAGTAAAATTTTTAAAAATAAAAATAAATTCCCAGTATGGACCAGCTTCCCTGAGGCTTTCTTCATAAAGCAAAATTGAACTGATGCAATTTCTAAGAAAATCTGCCACAGAAATGCTTTCAAGAACATTTGTCACAAGACGTTTGACCTTGAAAGAAGGAAGTTGCATGTGATGTACCAGAACAGCTGTTATGACTTTCTTTTGTAATCTGATATCTTTCATCTGTTTGCTGAGTAAAATATTAAGTCACAGTTTTATCTTATGCACATAATTATATTTCTATATATTTAAACCACATAACTAGTGTCCATAAAGTGTTATAAAGTTCTAGAAATTGACAGTCACAAAAACACTTCCATGGCAGTGTTCAACAACAGTCCTGACCTACTTTCAGAATTTTTGTAACATGCTGCACTGACACCTCATTGGTGTGAGTTAAGTGATTGTGGTGATATTTGTTATAGTTTGATATTTGTTATTTTATTATGATGAATCCTTTTATTCATCATATGAATAAAAGGATTGCCATCCTCAATGGCAAATTACTATTATTTTTGTAATATTAAAATAATAATTTTATTGTGTTATTATTATTATTATTATTATTATTATTATTATTATTATTATTATTATTATTATTATTATTATTATTATTATTATTAATTAATTAATTAATTAAATTTATATTTCATGTTTGCAGCTCCCATTTGTCAGATGAAAATTAAATCAGAAGAAGTGAGATGTAATGGCGGGGGTTGAGTATCTAGAATCTCACTCTCCCACCATCACCACAATGGCGTCAGGGACCAAACTGCAGCAGACGACAAGAGACTCACAGTCCAACCAATCACAATCAACGGCGGGAAATTCACAGCAAAACGGCGATGTTCCCCACGAACGCCATCGTCCAAGACGAGTGTTCAGCATCATCCGAAGAAAGATAAAAAACTACAGTAGAAATTTTGCCGAATTTGTTAACAGAGATGATGCGTACAATTATATCCCTCCGCCTGCATTTGCAATAACTAGTCCTGATCGCGAACACATTGAATTGTCTCATTTTGATGAGGGAGGAAGGGAGCCATTAGGAAAGATCGGAATGGGACATAATTTTCTGCCCGTGTACATGTCCTCTCCAACATGGTGTGACCAGTGCGGAGATTTCATATGGGGACTCTACAAGCAGTGTCTGCAGTGTCAGTGTAAGTACTTACAGCTTTCTTAATTCACATTGGATGAGTTTCTGGTGTGCATTCTATGCTTTCTTTAGGAAAACTTCACTTTCTTTTTCAGTCAGGGCCAAAATGTTCAGAATGTTTCAAGTTAATTGAAAATGCTAGGAAAGTGTGTTTGTGCATATGCATTGTGTAATGTGTAAGCTTGTGTGCAAATGTAAATTCTTGTAGTGTGCTAGAAATATCCCAAGAAACACAGAGTTATGGGTGAAAGCATGGTGAAAGTACTCCAGTAAAGTCAGGAAAATTTTGTGGTCCATGATATTGTTCATATTGGGGCGTAATATGTAGTCATATTGTTTTAAAATCAGAACGCATGTAATCCTGTTGTTTTTAAATCAGTTAGCTGCGTAACATGAATGTGACGTTGAAACAAGTAATCATATTGTTTGAAACTGAAAACAAAACAGCAGATAATCCTGTTGTTTAAAGTTCCACATTGTTAAATTCCACAACAGATACCCAGAGATTTTACTGTTATAGAAAGATGTGGATTAATATTGTGCTAGGTGAGCTGGGGTGTGACTGTCACAACACATTTCTAACTGTCACAACTCACTTTTCTCAACTGCTGCAATTGCTCTGGCACAGCTACCATAGATGTACGTCTTGTTGAACACACGCCCCACTCTCCAGATATGAATTTTGAACATTTACTGAAAATTATTATTTTTCATTTTTTGTGTAACTACCAGTTTTATATTTCCAAAAAATTATTAACTTATTTTATGTAAACTGATATTTTTAATGTAATGTTTTACCAAATATATGTATATATATGGAGACTAAATGTGCTTTTCTACCTGTGAAGCATGACTTATTGACCCTTCCTAAAAGGGGCATTGATCATATGACCAACTTGTTAATATGAGCTGCACAATTTCATTGTGAAGAGTATAAAAACCTAATTTAAATGTTAAGATTTTGACGTGTACATTACAAAAAACACTGTGCTGAAGACTTTGTTGTGCATGTTAGTATCTATAGACTCAGTCTATTTCCATATATCATCAACAGACTGTTGACTACAGATAATGTTCGCAACCAGACTTCAGCTCATCTGTCAATACTATAGGCCATTATGGAAGAAGACATGTTCTTCCATCTCATTTGAGTACTTCATGTTTCAGCCATTATTGCCTGGGGTTTTTTTTTTTCCCTTTAAGTTATTTATATTTTTCCAAATCAGTTTTAATCAACAAGACTAATTACTTTTTTTCTTCTCTAATTGAATTGTTTTTGGAGCATATTCCACTCCAGGCATGAGCTCAATAATTCTACTTCATTCCTATGAATTATATGTGGAAGCCATTACTGTGATTGCTTCCCTTGGGGTTGAAAATTATCTGATTGGTTCCTCTGGCGCATGAAATGCATAAAAAAAAAAAAAAAAAAAACATTGCTTGAAATTGACTATAAAGTATTAAAAGTATATTGGCTCATTTTTACGCACTTTGTATAAAAAGGCAAAAAAGCAAAAAAAAAAAAAGACATTTGTGGGTATGCTGTGATGTAAGATACTAGTATTAGGTAACACACAATATACCAAGAAAATAACCAAGTTTTTGTGTTGTGATTACCCAAACAATCCACTTTTCATCCCTTAGAACATCCCTTGGAATTTCATACATTTCACACAAGCTTCTAATACTTTTTCACCACTTTCACTTTAAAAAGAGGAACATGCTTTCCTTAGGATATGCATGAGGATTGGGATCCCAAAAATCGATGAATTAAGCAGCCAAAAGATGTGCCTTCACTTGGAACAGTTGAACTCTTGGTGGTTGTATTGTGGAATAAGTAAATAAGTGTCTGTAGACATATTTTCCAGTCCCTATTACAGAGTGCTTGCATATGGGTTGAGCGCAGCTGAGTCAGGAACATTCAGCACAAAATATCAATAATCTGTAAAATCTTCTATGTTGGAGACCTGTTTTTCATCGTAATTCTAGAATTTTCTTTAGCTTTCTTTTTTAACTTGGATTATGGGAATAAAAGTTCTAATATTCTCAAATTGTAATAATAATGACATAATGAGATTTCTAATTGTACATAACAATCTTAAATCTGTAAGACAAATTAAAAGGTGACAAAAATAAAAGGATTGTGAGCAGTCAATTGTTTTGCGCTGTTAGGACACATTTCTGGAAGCCTGATGTGTTTTGCAATGTCCATGTTCTTGTAGATGTAAAGATCGTTAGACCACTGCATTACAAGTTGGGCTGTAGACAGCTTTTGTTTTGCCATATTTTTGGATACCACAAGTGTTCTTCACACAGTTAAGGAAGCCAGACATTTTGGATCACTGCACTGTTGTACAATCAAGTGAAACACAGACAGAATTAGATATGGCTGAATCATATTGTTTCATGCATTGGCAAGTTTTTTCCATTTAAGAAAAGTGGTGATACGTAGAACCTGGGTCGTTAAAGTACTGATGAGGTTGTAAGTAAAATGGTAATGGTATATCTTTTTCACATTTTCACAAACGGATCACAAGTGGACGCCTCCCTCTGATAACAGCAAATATCAGGGATTATTTTGAAGAAATGGGACTTCAAAAATATGGATACACTTCTGAAATTGGAAGACTTTGGACAACAGTTTCAAGTGGATGTGTTTATATTTTCATTCTATGATTTGGGATATAAATTTTGATATAACAATATTATAGAAAATATTACCATGGGCCATACATGCTGGGAATGGTTAGCCCTGCTATCATGTACACTAGGTGAGTGCAATAGAATAATTTTCAATATATCGTAATTTTTACTTCCTAATGAAGTGGGTTTGTTAGTTTCTTTATTTTAGTAACACAAGATGTCTCAAAACCTTTGCATTTTAATGAAAATTTCAGCACTTATTCAGCAGGGATAGAAGAGTTTACAACATCTCCAAATTTTTTAACATAATGTTTATTTTATTATAATGTCCATTTTGCCATGGCGGAGCTCAGTGGTATTTGAGTGCACCCTTAGAGTGCTCTCTGGTTAAATGCCATATATAGGTTCTGAATCTGTCTGGCAGAACTCTCTTTCCAGAAAAGTAGAAAATGTGGACCCTCCAAGACCCACAAAAACTATATAATTGTACTTCATTTATTTGATTTAAGGAGAAAGCAAAATATAGCAAATTGTTTTTACTCCCACTTTTTTTGGTGTCATGACATATTTAACAGAATGCAACATGAAATATTTGCACAGCTAATTTTTTTCCGCTAAGTAGATTGGTTCGACTCTTTTTATTATCTAACCCAATACAATACAGTACAATAGGTGATCATTAGTTTGAGACAATTGTTGCAAAATGGTTCTGCTCCCAGTTCCAAATTATTTCAGCCATTTTGTTTGCTAGTTGTTAATATCCTCTCTCAGCGAAGTGGGATATTATTGCTTTCCTGAAACCATTTGAACAACAAAATTAACTCATCAATTCATAGAGCGCCCCAGAAGTTGTAGGTAGGAAATTTGCAGGAGGAAATATTTGTTTTAAAAGAAAGTGAGATGAAAAATGAATCTGAAGCAGATATTAAGACTCCTTATTTATCAAGAACTTAGATGTCAATAATACTGTTTACATAGAGGTATGCTGCCTGCACTTGAAAATGTCTCTAAGTCATATTTTCTATGCTTGCATTTCCCGCAAATCTACTTTCTGGTATATATATATCTCAGAAAAAATGATAAAACCCCTCATATAAAGTAAGTGATATCAATTAATCCTTGTAAAATGTACAGAAGGACAAAGAGGTGTTAGGATATAGAAAAAAATATGAAATTTAAAAAATGGTGTAAAACTGCAAAACTAAATGCAGGGAAGGGTAAAGAATGATTCGTGAGAAGGAGAGAGTTGATTTTTAAAAGAAATTTGACAGCAGGAAAATGTCAGATAGAATACCTTAAAATGCATCATCACGTTTAAAAAAAACCACCTGCACTAGATGACCATTTACCATGCAATATCAGAATCTGTCCAGGTGACCATGTGATGAAGTGGGTCAAGGTACTCTCTGATGTCAGAGGCCCACTGAAATACTACACAAAATCACACCATGGGCTTTCCACAATTTTTGTAACAGACTACTAGCTAGCACCCTGTGGTCAGAGAGTACCATAGGTCAAGTTAATGACGGGTGTGGAAGGGGAAATGCCATTAATTAAGGTAGACCAAGAAAGTCCCAAGGGCTTCATGAAAGGAGTAATTAGAGTTACTAATGGTTATATTGAGTAATGGGAGCCATGCTGTTATGAATTAGAAGCTGTCAGCAGGTAGCAGAAAATGTTTGATGTTAAAGTGATGTATTTGGGGAATAATTTTGTGGTGCCTTATGAATACAATGGCAAAAAATTACTCATTTAAATTACATGTTGTTTCACACACACAATAAAAATGAAATCTGAAAACAGCTTACTCCATCTTGTAGAAGACAATAAAATAAAAGTAAGTACTCTAGACCAACAACGTCAAGGTAACAATTTGCAGCGCTAATATTATCCAATAATGGTAAAGATAACATTTCAAACTTGGGCTTTATTGGTTGATTACAGTAAGGGATAAATATGTACTTGTATGTTGTACATTTTGGCAGGAATTTCTGTCCAGGTGACCATGGTAAATTACAGCATTTACAGCAATTACACAGATGAGGCTGTTAACCAAGCATCTGCATTTTTACAAAAATAATAATAATGTATGGATTTTACCACCACCAACCTCAGTCAGAATTTTACAGGATTTTGGGAATATGGGTTTCATGATTAAAAATCAATGCCGGGGAACTTCATGTATTAGTTCTATTACTCACTGTAAATGTAGAGTGATGATAAGGGAATTGTATTTCATACAGAACAGACATTGCAGATATGTGTGATGTAACTTTGTAATAGCCATATGGTTCCTTAGCATTGGTAATGGAATGGCAAACAGCACGTGCGTGTGTGTGCGTGCCTGCAAGCCTGTGTGTGAAACTATGTGAAACATAATATGAAAGTTGCATCTTGGAATTGAACCTAACACAGAAACAGGTTGATTCGTAATTTTGAAAATAATCTAATAAATATATAGATTAATTGTTAATTTGGAGGATTCAGATACCTGCGCCATTTTTCTCTTGATATATTGAAGAATTTGGCAGGCAAATGATGATGGTCAAATTGAAGTAGCTTTTATGTATAAGAACATCTGAAAAACAGAAATCATTGCAACAAGTCCCTTTTGTCAGCTTTTATTACAAATTTACATATACATGTAAGTTGTAATTTCTACTAGACTCTTCAATAAGCAGCCTCTTGTATTTTCATAATCAAATTTCTCCCCGTTAACTACTTCACTACGTACCATTGTTCACAACAAGATAAACAACAGGACCACTCATTTTGGATACTAAAATTTGGGTACAACACTACTGCTTATATGTATAATGTGTATTAAAGAGAGCAAATGTGTGTATGTCATCAGAAATACATGGAGTACAAAGTAATGAAAACTGTGCACAGGTTCCGTACATACAGGTAGTTAAAGGATATAGGTGAGTGGGTAATTGCACTTTACTCAAAGCCTTGCTTTCAGACATGAGAAAAGGTTCCGCTGTTTCTTATCACAGACAAGTAATACATGGCTTGTGGCCCTGTAAAAGATATGAGGGCCCTGTTAAGGGATGAGGAATGGAATTTCAACTCTGTCCATGTAATGGCACTGTTTTAAACTGTGGGGCCCAGTAATGTGGGTTTTTATGATGAGTAGAGAGTTTCAGGAATGATGAATTACTGGCTGCTGCTTTTGCTGGATGGCATTTACCATAAATAGGTGCGCGCGGAAATGGGAAATATTGTCTGAAACTTCATCTTTTTGGTACTTCATGTGACCAAAAATTGTCTTTTGCTGTTAAAGCACTTTTAATTGTGGGGCTTGGGAAAAAGATCTGAAAATTGGATTTCTAGGCAGTAGATTGCATGGTTTTGATTGTGAAGTGCACATTGCTCAAGTTTGTTTTGAGTTCCACAGATTGTATTTCACAGTTTGAGGCCTCAGTGGAGGATTTGTGTTTCAAAACAGATCTGGAAAACCTGTGAGCGGCAGACTAATATTACTGTACAGTACAGTAAGTGATCAGCCACAACATCATCAGATTCGCAGCAAAGATTTGATAAATTTTGATTAGTTATTCAGACTGGTTGTGAGCAGATGATCATTTCTCTCAGTTTCCAAGGTGACATAGCTACAAGGATATCTTCCAGCTTGTCTTGAAGTTCAGAAGCGGGTCTAGAACACTCTGGAAATGGCTCTCTGTTGATCTTTAAAAACCAGTCACCGTGTGATCTTCCAAAGAACTTGGATTCATGGACTAGATTTGGGGCCAAGAAATATCTATCACTGTGTATTCCTACTTTCTGAAGGTGAAGTGTATGACTAGATAGGGGTGACTCATCAACATTTTGATCTTATTTGATCCCTTACCACCAGTCTGGTTCTTGTTGAAGTGGTAGAACGTGTTGAAAGCAGGGGGTCAGTTAGACTAACAGGACAAAGAAAAAAGAAAAGAAATATTTTTCAGAAGAGCGCTTTTGACCAAGAGGACTTCACCAGAGACTTGAACAAAACTTGAAAACTTTTTGACAAATTGTCAAAGAAAATATTCTTCATATTTCACCAGTGACCATCATCCAGAGGAGATCATATTCGGTCACATGACAAGGCATTTTACTAGGAAGACATATTAACAGGACCCATATTAACCAGGAGCTACTACACCTAGAGCCTTCAAAGCACAGGATCTTTACAGTGATATTTCACAGAAAAAAGAACTCTGATATTTCCAAATTTATCTCACCTGGTTACCTGTGTATATTTAACTCACCTTGGCGCTTGCTGCATCTGGTTTGCTCTTATTGCGTCAGTGTGAATACTAGAGTAATCTACACTGGAATTTATCCATTAGTAACTGTATGAATTCATCACAGTACTTTTAGATGAGATGAGACTGCTGCTTAGTATATAACTTGGGAACTTTTGAACACTGGATTAATTGTATTTCACATGCACAGGGAGTGACCATAGACTTAAACTGCAGGTTTTACAGGTTGTATGGTATCTAGCATAAGAACTGTTATATACCAGGGGTCTTCTTTGACTTACACATACTTGATTTATTGTTCTGTCATCTCTTACCAAGAGACACGCTTAGTGAAAAATATATCGGCAGACCTGTCTGTGTTTCTTGCCACCAGATTTGGCTGAAAGCTGACTGAAGTTGTGATTTTACTACTTAGAGGCTGTGAGTTTATTCCGTGTTTTCAGCCTGTTCTGTAGTGAATCATGAATATCAGCGTATCTATAGGTGGAGGGCGCCCAGGAGGAAATCGCACCAGCCTTGCCAAACAGCTTCTGCAGGAGAGGAAAGGTGACAGCTCCTTTGAGTTCAGAAGTAAAGGCACGAGTGCTCTGGGTCGGCACCACCGAACAAAACTTCAAGATGGTGCTCTTGACTTTGACGACTGGGATGTTGGTACCAGTAGGAATAGGAGAAATGTAGGAAGCTTTTTCGAATATTTGGATGACAGCGCCAAGTCAAAAAGCGAGGACAGTAGAAAGCATGTATCTGAGGTGGATTATTCTAGCCGTAGCTCAAAAAACAAAAGTGGACTGAGAGAGTTTGATGTGGATACGGATGACATGTTTGCATCCAAAACAAAGTCATTTTTAAATCGCTCTGGCAAGAAACATTTTGATGATGATGACGATGATGATCTAAGGGGCAGGGGCAGCAAGTTGCATAGATTAAGAAGCCGTGAAAACGCAGCATATGAAGATGAAATTGATAGCAAAAACAAAAACTTATCGGAGAGAAAAAGGGGCGATTTAGCTGAAAGAAATGAAGGTGGTGGCATTGTCTCCTCATCAAAAAGTGAAAAGAAAACAGTAAAGAAGTCTTCAAAATCTGAAAATGTGCNTTCTTGCTACTCACCAAGTATTAGCAGAAGTAGGCTTTTAGACACAGTTTTGTTATTGATTGTGTAATAATAGGCAGAGCGAGCTATGGAATTGGATGCTGTCTCATTTATCTTATTGATTTTTTCTGTTGTATGACTGCCATTTGGTTTTAGCGTCAATTGAAGTTTTTTTTTTTCAATTACACTTCATAAATTAGCTGTAAAAATGTTCTGGAAATTTTTTTTGAATAGGAAGTGCATTTGAAAAGGTTTTTTTTGTTAATGAATTTGGAAGTACTTTGAATATTTCATTTATGGTGTAGAATTTGAAGTCTTAGCAGTTTGAAGGACAGTATTATTCCAAACTTATGTATTTTTTCCACAAATGATCAGTTGTTGAAATAGAGACTATAGTTGAACATTAAAACTGCTAGAAAATTATAAATGTTCTTGCTGAAGTTACATGAAATCGTCCTTGCTGATAGACAAATTAGACAAATTAGTACTGCTTAATTTTTTTTTTAATGCATGCTTGCTTTTAGATTGAAAGACAATTGTACTGTCAGAAAAAGGGTTTTGTTGAAACTGGATGAAAAACCCTTTGCTTGTAGACCAATAGACATTTTACTGCTAAGAAATTTATTTTTTTATTGAAACTACTTGAAATGGCTCTTGCTGTTAGAGAGACAGACAGCCTCCCCGGTAGTTAATAGGGTTTTCATTGAGTAGGCAGATTAACCTTTGCTTTAAAAGCAGTTTTGTTGAAGGCAGTCATTTGAATTGCAGTTTACAAGGTTAACAAAACTGAAGTTTTATATATCTAAAGTTTTTGGTATTACTTTTGTGTAAAGCAAATGTTGTCATATATGTAATCATTTGGGTTTGCAAAATTTTACTCCTGTATGATTTCTGTTAGAAGTATTTTGAAAAAATGATAGATATACTTATCTTACTCAGTGGATTGTTAAAACATTACTGTAATCAAATATATCTTTAGACCTTTGAGCTATGTTATATTATTACTGTATGAGATGATTACTAGTAAATATTCAAAGTGTGAATTTTGCATTGTTTATTTCCTGTATGCTGTTGCCAAAAAGTTAAATGAAAGTCTTTTTATTCGGAAATCTGGAAAGGTCCTCTTGAATCTCTGATCAACCAGTAAAACAAAAAACAATTAAACCAAAGTTTGCTTTTTATTTATTTGCTAATCTTTGGTAAGAAAGGAAATAGCTTTAGAATTAAAAATAGCCTTGATGTGGCCTGATGGGTGACATACCATGTTGTCAAGGATGTTGATACATTCTTCAAACAAGCCACATCAGAACTATTTTTATTTCTGAAGCTATTTACATCAAGTATTCACAGTCTGTGGCAGTCTGATTATAACACAGGTTTACTGAGTGACAGGCTGACTTGACATTTCAAAGAATGTTTTTGAAAAATTGCTTTTCTTTAAAGTTTTCTTCCATTGAGTTGTTGGCACCCTGAGTGTGAGAGAGGTTTTCTCTGAATGTTGGTGTGATGGGTTGGTTGGGGTGTGGTACACAGGGTGTGAGTGATTCAGTTTCTTGGTGCATATAAAAACTATTAGGTCGAAGCATAAGCAAAGTTTTTTTTTAGTAATAAATTCTTTATTTTATTAATTTTATTATACTACTGATAATTTACCTTGGGTCATCGTATACTTAAATTTGGTCTCAAAAGTTTAGACCAGTTTTCGCACTAAAGTTATTTTGTAAGACAGGGCCCTGGTCACTAATACATGTGAACTTTCCAAATCCTCCTGACTCTTTATAGTGACCATCTATACAGCTTTGTAGCAAAATTCTTCTCTTTAAACAACCTCATCTGTCTTTTTTCTCTGCTCTTCCAATATTTTCTCTGTCAACAAGAGGGAGAGCAAAGATCACATAGTGTGACAGAAAGGTCGCATGCCTAAGTCATAAAATATGTGAACTTTGTAGCCAGGTCCTGTTCCTCATGCCATTAACTTCAGTTTTAATACCATGTCATGACTGTCAACTTTGTCCAATTCTTTATTCCACATGTGTAAAAGATAAACTGAAGAGACAAATGTGGAGATTTTTATGTTTAGAAGCTGCCCCTCTTGCCCTGCCCCAGCCATTGGATCCAAGACTTAGGTCTCATCTTTACATTGTAAATTAAAAGCACCTTGGTTAAATGAAAATGTCAAAAATAAAGATACAAAATACATGCCAAGTTATAAAGGAGGCACTGATACAGAATTTAACATCAAAAACAGTTAAACTTACACTTGAAGCAAGTGCAGATTCCCTCTAATACATATAAATCACTACTACCAGTTTCTTATATGACTCAGATAAAGTACATTTTTAAGTGGATTTTATAACCTTCTCAATTGATCCGAAAGGCAAAGAAGCTAGACCAAATTTCCCGAGATTTTGATACAGATCAGACATTTTATGGCCAAAAGGACAGCCCCCCCGCCCCCC